>VDFB02000017.1:331249255-331347167 GCA_007258455.2 Sequoia sempervirens | reverse complement strand
CACTTAATTCAAGTCATATCTTGAACTAAACTCAAGATAGGACCTCTCAAAAAAATCCTATTTTTAAGGGTGGCGAATTTGGAGATTGAAATGAGGCGTGCATGGATTAATTTCAATTAGATCCTCATTTGTCTCCAAATTCCTCAATGCAAGGGGTGTTTTGAAAGTGAATCTTGAGTTAACTTGTGTTATCTTTTGTAATGTTGAGTCTTTGCAGGAATAAAGTCCTTCTAATGTTAGTCCTTCACTTATGTGAACTGTGAAAGAGTGTGTGTATTCTTGTGAGGTTGACAAGTGTTGCTACATTATTGGTGATGATTGAAAAGGGGTTTCTATTTATCTCTTTGATTTTGGACTTTTGAGTCTCCTTCTTTCTTTTTGGATTTTTGCAAACTTTGGATTTTGATTTTGGGGAAGAATATTTTGGTGAAAAGAATTTGGGGAAAAGCTTGGAGCTCTTCTATAGATTCTTCCTAGAAAGCATAATAGGTTGGTTTGAATTCCTTTATGTCTTTTTTTGTTTTAAATGTTTGAATTTTGAAAATATTGTGGGGTTATTGTTTTAAGAAATTTTTGTACTACCTTGTGTTGTTAATTGTGTTTTGGATTGTTGTGGGGATGACTCTCTCAAATTTTGAGAGCTCCCTAAGTATGGAGTTGAGAGAGGATGAACCTCTAATGGGGAAACCTCCAAAATTTGAGAAGGTGGAGATTTGGGTATGAGTACCCAAGTTATTTTGTGGAATTGGATGGATTAATAAATGGAGAGAAGTTGTGATACTGTACAAAGCTTTATATATATATGTTTCCCCATTGGGTAGTGATGTCTCCTAAGTCTCCCCATTTCTTGAATCTTTGAGAAGATTCAATGTGAATATGGATCCCTCGGTTTTTATGTTAAATGTATAAGATTTTGTTTGTTCAATGTTGTTACATTTGATCTGTGAATGTTTGTTACCTAGTTCCTATGATGGCCTATGAGCTTGTGAGTGACTGGTTTTCTAGTCTAAGGTTGGGTGGTGAGCACCCCCTTGGCTTTAGAAAAAAATCGTGTTATGTGTAGGTTCTATAGATCTGAAGAAAGCTTACAACTTTAAGGAGATGCAAGTTTGAGACTACCGAAATTTTATTTTACATGTTTTTGTATATGCTCTCAAATTTATTATTGCAAGTGTTTTATATGATATTTTCTATAAAAGAAATAACAATTGAAAAGAGATACTTATTTAAATATTTTGGTTCATTCGAAGTATGTAATTGTTATTCTATAAATTCATTCCTATAAGAAAACAAAAGTTACTACTTTTTGATTTGGAAGGGAAATTTATCTTGTGGCTAAAAATTGTTTTTCCCAACAGAAATATGTTTATGATTTGTTTTGATTTTAAAACTATGATAGTAGGCTTGATCAATCTTTAGATCTCAGAAATATGGATTGGTTGTGGCATACGTAGCTTCAATGAATTGGAAAGGAAAATAAAATATACCTATAGTTTTCAAGATTGATGTAGATCTTTGGGTTTAATTCTCAAGTTAATCAATTGAGAATGTGATTATTGATTAGTTGGAAATTTTTCAGCATAAGAATTTCGTAGAATATATTGTATGCAAGAATTTTCTCTCTATCTTGAAATAAAATGTCACTACTATCTTCAGATTTGTATTCATTTGTTTATCATTTTGGTTGTCAATAAGATCCTCTTCTTTTTTATACACATATTCTTTCTAGATCTAAGTTAGAATTCTGAGAATTAATAAATCTTAAATTTCTACTCCTTTTGTGATTTCTCACAGGAATAGATTGAGATCTAAAAGTTAATTTCGCAGTAAAAAGATTGATAAAAAAAAATACTTAAATTTTAATTGTGCATGGAAAATAAAAAATAGGTAGAAATTTCTTTACAAAATAAAATATAACACATGTTGCAATTGTAGTAGAAAGGGTAAATTAATCCCCCTCACCCTACACCAAACACAGACAAAAATAAACTATAATAGTATTGCAAATTTGTAAACTTGCTACTAAAATGAAAATGAATTATAGTGAACTTCACTTCATTTTGAATCGTAAACTACCTCCATGGTTTGTAAACTCTCAGTCACCGCCATGGATTTAATTTCCCCCTTCTTATTCCCTACTCCATGTAGAACATAGTGATTTATTTCTTTGCAAAAAATAGGGTTCCACTTAATCTCATTGCCCCCATCTTATTAATAATTGGTGCTTAAATTTTAAGCTTCATTAGCTCTTATGTCATCAACTTAACACTTACAATATAGTCAATGGGATTCTTGACACATCATTTGAATGTTTGATCACAAGATTTTTTATCTAATCAATGTATCTTGTTTACAATGAGTTAAGGCTTTGTGATGTAAGAGCATCCGGGTTTATTGGTGATCCTGCATCGTTCAAAAAATTCATTTATTTTTTCAATTTCGATGTTCATTTTTGTTTAACTTGGTGTTATTGGAATTTCTCAGCATTACAAAACATCTCATTTGTTCAAATTTGCAAATTGGAATTTCCTCACTTACATAGTTTCGTCTGCTAGGAAAAAATTTAGAAAAAAAATATTATTTTTCAAAATTGGTGAAGGCTGAAGAAAAATACTTTGAGGGGGATAATATTAAATGTGTTTCACTCATATTGGTGAAGGTTTCATGGAAAAATTCCTCACAGTTTGAGATATATTAATATGTCGGTGATTTTACAACTTTTTTAATTTTTGAAGATTTGTAAATGCTGGGGAAAATTCCTTTTAGGAGAAGCTTATAGAGCTCATTATACACATCTTGAGAATTTTTCACACAAAATAGAGCTTTTAGAGAATAGTTATCGAAAAATTCATTTTTTACCCTTTCCTATGCACTTTGCCGCAGTTACATAAAGGAATTTTTTTTTAAAATTATGTATACTCAAAAGTATTATTGGAGGGGTTTTAATTATTTTGATATTAATATTTTTACATATCCATTTGGTTGGGGGATTTTTCATTCTAAGAGCCACATACAGCAAGAGAAATGAAAGGTTTTTGAAGACTCTTCAATGCCTCGTATGGGAATTTAAAAAGAAGATACGAATTGGAGAAGCAAATAAAAATAAAATATTGCTAAATATTTAAGGTAGATTTCTCCCAAGGAAATTGAGAGATCTCAGCTCATGAGAGGGGCTTGTGAAGAAAAGTTGATGTGAGAGTGTGAGAGCAAAGAAAGGAGTTTTTTGTATAGTTTGAGAGGTCATGAAAGGCCAAGTTTGTTGCAGATTTTTATGATGTTATATTTTATGTAATTTGTTATTGATTTCAATAAAAGGAAGCATGTCTATTATTTGCAATCTATTTGAAATCTATTTTTATGATTTGTGAGTGTGTGTGTTTGACACAGGGAGTGCCTTTGCATTACTTTGATGAGTGAAACTTAAAAGGAAGTAGAACCATTTAATATGTTTGAAGAGAAAACAATTTTACATGTCTCAAATAGCTTTAATGATCCTTTTTAACATGTTTCTCATGATTAAAAAACCAAAGTTTATAAAGAGAAAGAATCAAGAAAAATATATTTAATGTAGTAGGAGTCTTCATTTAGGGCCCAATTTAGGGCCCACGTATATTTCCTCATGAAGCCCTTTCTTAAATAAATAGTTTCCTTAATATTCTCTTAAGAAAGAAACTACTTGTCCTTGGTGTGGGGGGAAAAGTTGTAATTTGAATAAAAATAAATCAATTAGGTTTTTACTAACATTACTTTTAAAAGGGAAGATGTCTTTTTGTTATTTTTAATGGGATCTTTATCTTTTCCTTAAAAGAAAAATAATAGAATATAAATATAAATAAATGTATTTATTTAAATAAATATTTTTTATATATAATAAAGATGATTAATTAAATAAAAGGATATGTATATGTAATAGTTCCATTTAATAATAATAAATATATGTAAGAATTAGATTTAAAATATATATAGTAGTGATTTTATCATTAAAGATAATATTAATTGGAATTGTAATAGAATAACAAATAAATTCAAAAAAAAGTCATTGGTGTTAAACAAATATTCTTACAATAATCTTATTAATGATGTTATGGTGGTAATTAAAAGTATTGCAAGCAACAACAAGTTGTCATTAGTAGTGTTTATATGTTATTGTTACAAAAAAATTGTTAGTTGTGTTTTTTCCCTAGATATAAATTTAATGGCATGACATTAACTAGACAAGGGCACTAGCACCCTAGACCAGAGATGTGAATTTTTACTAATTTTAAAATTTAGTAGTGAGGTACACTGTCTAGTAATAGAGAGATTTATATAAATGCACAAAATCCCAATTTTGTATGTGTAATACCTATTTATGCATACAATTTTAGATTTTTGAATTAATGCAATTATTCCTAATGCAATTCTTAGATTGGAAAATGTGACAATCAATTGAACCTAGTTTGAAAATTATGGAAATTGAAACTTTTGTATCTTTTTGAAATGACAAAAACAATGTAAATCTTTACTTTTTCACTTTTTTTCAACAAAATATGCATGCATAAATGACAAATTCAAACACTCTTAGATTGTAATTACACCTTAACATGACCTAATTAAGATTTTAAAAGGTTTATAAAGTGCAACAAACATTGAGTTCACCAAAATGTGATGTGGGAAAAAGGGATCTAGGGTCTAAATCACACTTTTTACTACATCACAATGGAATGAACTAAAAATGATCACAAAAACCCACTTGGAACCACTACGGAAGAGATAGAATGGTGGATCAAGGTTTTGGTTCTTTCTTTGAGGGATGATTTGATATTTTTTAATTAATTTTTGATTGACTTAATTTGATAATGTAAATATGCATCTAGGTCAACTATGAAAATACAACAAACTAATGAGACCATTGATAAATACAGAATAGAAAACTAGAAACAAAGTACAAAGGAGCAGAGTGTAGATGCAGAGGAACCTGGCATAGAAACTTGACCTTGAGGTGGCTAGACAAGAGCACTAGCACCCTAGACCTAAGAATGCAGACCTTCATAAACATTATTCAAATCTCTATTGGTTCATGTTTGTAGGCTCTCCCTTCCTAGATTCAATGTTGGAACTTCATCTATCATTGACTAATTCTATATTCCCTAATTTTTTGGCACATGAGACTTGAATACTTAATTGAGAAATTAGGTCTTCAATCCTCTCCCAAATTTGCATCAGATCTATAACCTACAAAGAAGAGAGGAGGAAAAGGGTTGTATCATATAGGGGCTTGCCTAACTCAAACCCCATTTTGGTGTTTCCACCTCTGCAATGGCTATAATGATGTAAAAGAGAGATTACCCTTGGTCGAGAAGAGGCTAATAGATAATTGAATGATAAATTGAAAAATACTACAACTAAACACTCATATTTGCATTCATTGACGGATTGAAGTCATTGTACTCATCACCTTCGAGGAGAATTTGTTGCTTTATTTGAAGTCCTGCAAGTGTTAGTACTCACAAAACAAATAGAAATGAAACATGAATAAACTCACATGAAGACTCGATACATTGCTAACATGATGCTTGATTGAAATAATATTGCAATAATTCTTCTAATTTTACTCTTAACTAGTTTTTAGGATGCTCAATTGTTCAATCAATTCACTAGGATTTCAAATGGTGAAAAAGACTTTTAATATTTATATGCATTTATTTAATTTCTTGCAAATTAATTATCGACAATCGACAAGTAAATTCAAATTGGTTTCAAGCACATAAGGGGGAGATAAACCTAGTGTGAAATTATCAAGGGTGACAATTTATGATGCTACAATATATAATAGCACAATATAATTATAAAATATATTATTAATTTTATTTCTTTATGTTAAGTACAACAACACTGACAACATTTCTGCATAGGCATAAGCTTATTTATTTATTTATTTTTAAAATAAGCATTATGTGTGTGTATTTGTGTTTATTGATGGTGCCTTAATGCAAGACTCTCAACTCCATATTGGGGTGATGACCTCCTAAGAAGGGTGTATAATTAAAAGAGAATTAAACTAAAAAATACTCCTAAATTAAATGAGTTGAACAATAGTTGGATTGAAGTCTATATACTTGATTTACCTATTAATTAGAGTTGAAATAAAGGTTTTTGCATGGAAATATTGTTTTATATAAAATTTTCTTCAACCATTCAATGAGTTGCATGAGAAAGATAACTAATTATTTGTAATATTTGATTTCTAGATTATTTTTATTGATTGAGTAGTCATGTAAAGAAAAATAATTTTATTATTTTAATTTATTATTTCTCAACTAATCAAAGAGCATAATTAGTGGAGATAACTCCTCAATTTAATATTTTTAATTAAAAGAATATTTTTACAGATTTATGAGAAAAAATAGAAAAAAAGTTATAAATAAAAAGGTTAGAAGAAGGAAAAAGTTAGCATGAATGGAGAAGATTATTAGGAGAATTTTTTCAAGAGTGGGTACTCTAAGGATTCAAGGTCAAAGAACAAGTCCAAGGTTCAACATAGGATTCTATTGCATTTCCAAGTAGGTGGATTTTAATCATTTATTTTTCATTTTTGTGAACAACTAAATGAGATTAATAAATATATATTTTATGCTTTAAAAATATTAAATATTAATTTGTTTTAATAGTTATAAAAAATTTCTATATTAAATCTTAGATTTTTTAAATAAAATTGTTAATTATTTAAATAAAATTGTTAATTATTTTAGTGATTAGGAATATAATTTTATCTAGAGATTCAAATTAACCTTACCCCTTAAACTAGTCATATAAACCTTGTATCATAATGACCTTAAAAAAATCAGTTTAATTTTATACAGAAATTTTTAATTTAAATTGTAGAAATTATATGTGCAAACTTATTTTAATGTGTGGTTTTTTTAATAAGTAGATTTATTTTTAAAATTAAAAAATAATAAATTTAAGATAAATATACACATGAAATAATATATATGTATATTACAAATAAATATCATATATATATATAAAAAATAAATAAAAATAAAAATTATGTATAATGTTCATAGCCATGGTAGCCATGACTTGCACAATGTATGGCCAAGACACCTTTTTATGCCACAAGCTACAATGTATAGGTTGTGAGCCCCCATAGGGATTTCAACCTACATAATGCAAGTCATAGAAACCTACATGCTTAAAGGCTTTGGCCTTATTTATCAAGGAATATATATACATACACACAATTTTATTGAAAATAAATGTTTTAAAAAATGTGTATACAAATATATATGTGCAACAATTCTTTTCACTCAAAAAATTTAAATATATATATATATATATATATATACACACGTGTGTGTATATAAATGCACATTTGTGATATATACATTACTTCTATTAATTGTTGATAAAAAAATTTATGCTCGACAAAAATTTAAAAATATACTATAAATAAATGCATGAATATTACAAACAATAACATATATGTGTACACTATATGTGTGTGCATATGTATGTATATGTATATGTGTATGTGTATGTGTATTGCATGTATGTGTGTGTGTTTGTATGTGTATGTATATAAATATATGTATATATAGATATACATATATATGCATGTACATATATATGTGTGTATGTGTGTGTGTGTATGTTTATGTATATACATATATAATGGATTTTGAAAATATAAGACTTGTGTGAATAATTGGTATATAACAAATACACATCCATAATGTAGTATTTAATATTGTAAAATAGGATGTGCATTTCATATAACTATATGAATGTATATTTTTTACTTTAAAAAATATGGATCCAAATATCCTTAAATAGATATATGGAAGTTAGTGTGTCTCTTACATGAGACATGACTCTTTGTAATTAAATAAATTTAATATTTTAACACCCACCATAAACTTTATTTTATCACACAACTTAACTAGATGATTGGGGCCACCTATAAAAATAGGTTGGTTAGCTACCCATGTACAAATAAAGAATATTTAACACCAATATCTTCTTGAAAGTATAAAAACTTATCCTTCTTCTAAATAGCCTTTATTATTTTTGTCCATCATTACCCATAGTAAGACATTCTTCATAGTTATATCAATAAATTAATGAAGCATTCCAAATTATCTTTACAATCAAAACCTTCATAGATTTAGTGATGATCTCTATGATCAATTTCAACAAGGATCTTTGCGATCAATTTCACTAAATGATCTTTTCGATCAAATCCTTCAACAATTTAGTAATGATCTTTATGATCAATTTTAACACTGATCTTTGCGACCAAAACCTTCAACGATCTCTACGATCAATTTCAATAATATTTTTTGTGATCAAGTCTTTCAAAAATTTAGCAATGATCTTTGTGATCAACACTACAACTATTCAACAATGATCTATGAGATCAATACTTCAAATTTTTAGGTTCAACAATGATCTTTGCGATAAACATTACAACCATTCAAGAATTATCTTTGCGATTAATAGTACAACTTTTAGGTTCAACAATAATTTTGCAATCAGCATTACAACCATTAGGCAATGATCTTTGTGATCAATAGTACAATCACTATCCATATATGAGTGCTCCAACTTCAAATCTTGCACCACTACATAGATAGAATTCAAGTAGCCTTTATAGTAGTAAAAAATTATAGATTAAATTATATGGTTTCTAGGATGATATTTGACCTTACACATGATTTTTTATTTTTTCTGGCATGAGACTATTTATGCTTGTACAAAGTTTTGAACATATTTGTGACCTTTTCCCAATTAGATACACCAATCCACCCACAATCCACCATTGTATACTATATTTTAGAGGTGTTTCTTCCACTTTTTGTTCCAAGACTATTTCTCAGAATGGTTCTTCAATCCACATATACTACAAGGATGAAGATCCCAATGCATCTCTTTTTTATGTCCATGCCTATGACAATGAGAACATTGTATGCATTGTATTTCTTAAAATAATTTGTTTCAACTTCTAACACCTATAAAATCATTTTTATTTCCACTAGCATATCCAATGCCTTCATTATTTAGCCTTACTATTGGCTCAATGGGCTCTTTAATTCCTTGTCCATATTTTCCTAAACATTTTCCTTTGTATCCCATTCTTTTCATTATCTTAAATCCAACATTATTTGAAGAACATCCTTTCTCATTATCCTCATGACTAGCAAGATTTGTAAATTCAATAATATTATTCTCTTCCTTACACCTTTTACCAAAAGAGGCTTTAGCTATATCACATTTATCAAACAATTCATCTAATGAATAAAAAAAATCACTTGTATCACATGATACATTACATAACTTGTAGGTTTAGACTTTAAACATTGATTTTCTTTTATGTAAGCTTCAAGTAATTGATTGAACAAAAGATTTTCTTTTCTCAATTTTGATGTATCTTCCTTTTGTGACCTATTTTCTTCTTTTGATTCTTCATTTTTATTTCTAATTTTCTCAAGTTCCTCTTCCAAGTATTATTCATACATATTGAGTTTTTATTTTCTTTCCTTTCTCTTATACCAACCTTTCTCATTGGAAAATAATTTCCTTATATAGTTAAATTTAATCACAAAAATAATTACTTATGTAATACCTAATGGTGATTGATTTTGTTGACTTTACCACCTTCACTCTTCCACCTTTTATCACATGCAATTTTCTTCTCAAATTGACATCTTTCTTGGAAACTTCAACCTCTTCAAAATTTGTGTTCTTCTCCTTTAAAAGAGTTGCCTCTTTTGAATTGGGTGACAAATTTTATCTTCAATGATTTATAGTATCTTTTAAATAGTTTCTATTTGAAATTCTAATATTTCACCTATTATCTTCTTTAGTCCACTTTTGTTGGTAGAGAAAATGTGTGATGAGAGATAATAGTTTTTAACAAATAATGCAAATTTACTTCCTTTAGCAATTTTGTTGCCCTCCTTTCAATATTTTGTAGCTTCTTTATATTCAACGAGATAACTCAATAAATATTACCATAAATGGAATGGATCTTCAACAACTTCGTATATGGGATGAAATTTGTTAGTTACCAAAACAATTTTCTCACAAAATCTCTCATCTTTCAAATTGGGACTCTTATTTCTATGCTCTTGTCTTTCCTCTCCACATTCATTAACAACTTGTAATTATTTTTAATGCCACACAACCAATCCAATGAAAAGAAATTGGATGTCCACATCCTATTTGAAAATTTGCATCCTTCTAGCATATCCATATATCTAAATATTTTTCAATATGATGATTTTGCAGTTTACATGTATAATTGCTAGAAATTGGCACTGAATGCTTGTAATTATATCGTTCTCTTGCTCCCTTTTACTACTCTCCCTTGCCCTTCGCTCCTTCCTATCCTGACTTACTGATCTATTAACTTATAGCACTAAATTGTAGATACTAAGAAAAAAAAGGTCTTCATAATCGACTTACATCATTGGAACAGTAGGACGCATCTCAAAAAATTACTCTATTACATGTATATCGATAATGTTTTGCTTTCAATTTGAATGATAGACAACAATACAAAAATGTGATAATGACAACAAAAAGAAATGTTATCTCAAATTTCAACACAGAGCATATGGTTGCTACGCCCAAATCAATGATTCACAAAATTTCATTCGTAATGGTGGCTTTGAACAAAGTAGATATGATTTTCCCAATGCAATGGCAAAGCTACCCATAAACCCTTCTGATCCATGTATCCTTTGCGATTGGCAAGTGATGAAGAACTCTGCAACTCTCAGCCTGAACCTAGAGCAAGTAGAGCCTGTTAGTCAAAGATGACACCCTAAGCCAAATCGTGGCCACATCACCTAGTTCCTTCTATGTCTTCAATAGCAATTTGGAATTTGATTTAAACACCTGTTCATATTGCATGAAATAACTCCCAAACATATCACAGATCCTCACATTTTTCTACTCTAATCTCAAGCTAATAAATAGATCTAATTCGAACTAAGAAAAATCTAATTCAAATAGAAACTCCTCATATTATTTAGAAACTTCTTCTTTTGAAAAGTATTTTATAAATATGTCAATATTTATCTCTCCTACGTATTATTGATGAAGTATGATTTTCGAAAAGTTTCTGATGTAAAAGATTTTCTGAGATAATAAAAGCTATTGATCCTTGCCCCGTGGTTTTTCCTCCACATTGGAGGTTTTCCACGTAATCTCTGTGTTATTGTCAATGTCTTATTTGCTGTCTACTTTATTTACTGTGTTTTAATTTTATTGCTGCTGTTATTATTATGTTTATTCTGGTTAAAATTTCATAACACTATTCACATCGCACAACTTTTTCAATCATTTCACAGTCCATTTTTATTATCGTTGTGATATCATTAGATAATTGAAGAGTATGGATGCACATGAGACATGTTTCTTTATAATTAAATAAATTTTATATTTTAACATTATATATATATATATATAAAATGTATGTAAATTGTGAGTGTATATGTGTGTAGTAATTATGTTTTCAACATAATAAAGGAATAGAACTTGTAAATCAGTTTTGTCATATTCATTCAATTTAATTTAATCGCAATCCCATGGCCTATAAAACTATAATGAGTCCATGGTTACAGTAGGATGTTCAAAATAAGATTTTTAGAAAATTGTTAAAATATTATATTGGTATGTCAATGAGTTCGTTTAAATTGTATAAAATGTAGAAAAAAAATTGTCAAGTTGGAATCACCTTTTTTATAGTTAGAATTATTTAAGATTCGTTCAAATTTATGGTTCCATGAAACTATAATAAAAGAGTTAATAAAATTTTAAATATTATAAGGAACGTTATAAAGTTATGTTTACATTATAAGGAACATTATAAAGTTATGTTTAAATATTTCCTTATGCAATTCTGACAAAATGTGATTTTAGTTAATGTAATGAACTTAGTAAAGTAGATATTACTAAGCAATATAAACCAATCATAAATGAATGGTTAAAAATTGGGATTACACAAGTAATAATAATGTTATTTAATTATATATTATCGTATTCAATGAATTTTTCAAGATTATCTTAATGATGGCTTTAATCATATTTCATTAAATTTTGATTTGTAATTTTATTCTATAAATGTTAGTAATTAACTTTACAATCTTTTTTTCAATGATAGTATGAAAATATTATTTTCATTAGATGTTAGTTTTACTAGTATATTTTATTTTTATTTTTTTTTATTTAAGTAAACCTAACTAAAATATGAAACAAAACCTTGCAGTATTCAATAACAATGGTGCGTCTAATTTATGTTTATGGGTAATGTCGTCATGCTTGAACCAATGTACTTATAGCCTAATATATTTGCAACAATAGTGTTTGTGGCATTGTCCCTATAAATCACTAAGGACTAATAAGGGACATCATGTTAATTTAAATACAAAGAATATATATGGAATAAGTAAATTAAAATCATGTAATCACACATCTTAATCCATATTTTCTTTGCTCACACATGCAAACTACAAGATATGGTCAATCCAACCTTAGCCAATAAGGAAAAGGTTATGATTGTCAACCTCAACAACTACTCATATACTTTCTTTTATAGAAACAATCTTGCATAATACCACCAAGTGGTATTGCATAAATCATGTGCCTCTAAACCTTAATCTTACAAAACCATGTCTCCATCATGTACTTTTTGTTACTAATTTTTCTCTTTTGATACTAATTTTTATAATTTCAAATATTTTGCTAATATGCAACCCACATTAAATGACTATCTCAATGTTACAGACATCATGCAAAGTAGAACCAAGAATGTCTAACCCATTTCATGCACACCCCTAGATTCCCTAGGTGTACAATAAATAGATATACTCACTCTTCAGTACTAGTCTTGATACTTAGATTCATTCATTTTCCATGTGGATCAAATTTGCAGTTGTACAAACAACCTTAGTTAGATGTGTGATTGCAAAATATGACCCTTGAAATTTGAATTTACCTTTGGTAGTTTATTCTTGTAAATTTCATTTTTACTTTGTTATATATATATATATATAAGATTTGAATTTATCTTTGATATTTATTCTTGTAAATTTCTTTTTTGATTTGTTATATATATATTATTTATTACACTTGAAATTGTATTTAAAAAGGTAGTCCTAATTCATTTTAAAAAAATTTACAAGAGCATGCAAGATACATTCAATAACATTGAATTTAAAGCATTCATTACTATATTTTTTTCTTGAGTCAAACATTTAGACCATTTATTTTATATTTTCTTACTATCTTCAATCATTTTTAAGAATGACATCCTTAGAAGATTGGACACAAGAGAGCTACAACATATCCATGGATGCAGATGGACTGGGCTTAACCATCACACACTAAGCACTGACCAGCTTAGGTGGTGATGCGGGGCCCTCTAAACTTTCCATTTCCAATATAATGCTTTCTGTTGAGCTCCTTTTAACTCTTCATAGTTACCAGTTACACTCACTGTTGTGGTCAAGTTTGAATTCCCTTTTGAATCTCTCCCACCAAATCCATTAAAAACAACAACTAAGTACTTTTGCCTGCCCATTTCTATTTCAATATAATGTTTTTCCCTACTCTGGAGAATTGAAGGCTAACAACCTCATCTACTACAATTAGTTGGTTGCTTTTGTTATTTCTGTCATTGTGTTTTCTACAATGTTGGTAGTAATGGTCGACGAATGCATTATGCAGTTAAAGGAGGTCATCCATAGGTTTCAATGGCTATTCCAATGGTCGGCGTCATTTCGTGAAACTGTGAAATAGCACCGGAAGTATATTGTCCTTGTCTTTCTCTACACCGTCTTCTCTGCAGCGATTTTAAAAGTGACTAAGCCCTTGGCGAATTGTGTAACCAATATGAATCCACATCCATTTGAATAAGTCATATAGGATAATGTGCATACCCTTCGAGTATTTGAACCCATCATGCCAGCTTATGGCAGTGGCACCAGCAATTGTACTTGTTGTAGGACACTGTATGAAGATGACTGTGTATGGGAGCAAGCTACCACAAAATGGCTTCTCTTATTTGTTACATGCTATAAATGTCAAGATTTCTTGAGATATCATAACTTTGAATGCAGGAGTAGCCACAAGTCCTCTTCCATCCATACCCAATTTGTATTCTTCTCATTGTATAGTTCTCCCCAAGTTCAAAGTATGTAGAACTAGACAAGCCATAGACAAGCTAGCTTTCTTGGTGCAGTGAATTTAGAGCCTCTCGGCTATCTTTGAGAATTTTATGTATAATAAATATAATAAAATTCATTTGTAAATTTATACCATCAAATTATATTTTTTTAAAATATTTGTAAATTCTCATTGTCGGATATTTTTCCAATTTTTTTGAGTATCTATATGTGATTTTCATTTTTTCTCATCTATTAAATTTAAAACTATATTTGGTAGTATAAATAACAATAATTATCATAGTTTAAACATAATGCTCATTGATTTAATCCTAATGTCTTCTTCTACAAAAAAAAAAAATCTACATTTATTACATATCTAAGGGTCTGTTTGGTTCCTTTCATTCCCTATTTAATCTTTACTCTTGGGTAAAAGCAAGAAGTTGAGTACATGAAGAGGGGAAATTTTGAGCAAAACAAAAAGTTTCGAAGGAAATGCGTACGAATTTTCTAAAAAATGTGTACGCGTTATGGACTGGGTACCTAAGCCAGAATTTGAACGCGTACGCGGTCAAGTATGGGTATATGTGAGCCAGAAACGCATACGCGTACGCGTTTTGAACGCATACGCATTTTGCGAAGGTATTTATTTTTTTAAAATAAACGGCTATGTTTCATTTTCACTCACTATTTATAGCCGCGCCAGAGAAGAGAGGTTCTTGATCGCGTACGTGTTTCGAAGCTCATGCTTGGTGAAAATTTTGACTGCCACCTCATCCCGTCAACACACCCGACCTCAGTGACCTCCAAGTTGGTTGAATTCTGCCTTTTTTTTCCTTTGTATCTTGTTTTTTTGTTTTGTAATTAGTATTCAGTTTTTGTTTCTTTAGTGTGTTTTAGTTCAATTTTTTATAGTTTTTAATTGCATTTAAAAAATCAAAAATGTCAACGAAACAAATAACGTTAAATTGTAAATTGAAAACCATAAAAACTAAACCTAAATTGGACACATTTAACTTAGAAATCAAAACCCTAGGTTACAAAATTTACATAGGTCCCTAAAAACTAATTTACACAAGTTAATCCTTGGTCCTAAACCCTAAAACGTAAACCTAAAACCCCATTTACCCTAAAATGTAAACCTAAAACAAGTTATTTACCCTAAAACATAAGTTACATAAAACCCTAAATTAGGGATCATAATTTATAGTCCATAGGTTCTACCTGTACACTTTGGTATGTCGTTGGTGATCCACGCAACTACCAATGAAATTCATAAAATTGACTAATAAAGGAGGTGCAAACAATTGACGCATAGATATATATATATATATATATATATATATATATTAACCAACAAATTATTGATTTAATTATAATATATTCACATAATATAAATTTGATAGCTAATTTTATCTCAGAAAACTTCATGATTGTATAATTTAACTTGAGAAAGTGTACTAGTGAAGTAAAATAATGTACCTCATGTGAAACTATGTGCTTGATTTAATAAATGTATATATCATGATGCTAGTTGATATGAGCATGTAATCACTCTATATCAATGTTATATTAGCTTATATAGTGTATGATGTATTCTTTTAAAAAAACATAGAAATGCAAGTCATCCTTGTTAATCTAGACTATGTGCAATATGGATAGAGCTAGATGCATAAATGTTATTAAATCAAATAAATATTAAAATTTGAAGCACGAATGATTTCTACCCAAATCTTATTTGGATTTGATCATTTGTGAATTAAATGGAAGGATGCATTATGATCATATATTCAAACCTTAATTTATAGGATATTATTCATAAGATCTATAGGTTGTGTGTAATCTAATTCCTATTTTAACTCTCATATGTAGTGGCATTGTTCTAGATTAGGAAAACTAAATGTTGTACTTTATCTAAACTAGTGTATCAAAGATAATTTGTAGCATGACCATTTCAATGGAAAATTCAAATTACTTTTTAGACAAACTTGATAGATGATGATTCGTAAATGCAAGTGAATTCTATAACCAAAGGTTTATTTTCTAAGTTTATTTAAATTTATTGAATTGATCAATTGATTCCTCACTTAGTGGTAGTTAGGTTCTTTTCTGAGAACCCATGTGTCTAGAATTTATATAAATATGAAGAGTCTATGCCATAGAAAAATTTCAAAAAATATATGATTACAAAAAAAAATTGGTCTAAATCACTTTAGATCCCCTCTTCCTTTTTAAATCATCCAAGAGTGCGTAGAGGTCCAAATAGGTGAACAAAATCCATCGTAACTTAACAACTTAGTTATATAATTGAAATCTAAAATTCCTAATTGTTGCAAAATCCATCGTAACTCAACAACTTAGTTATAATTGAAATCTAATTTATTCCTAATTGTTGATATATTGAAGCTATTCCTAGAATGTCACATATTTTATTCAAAGCACTAAGTTTAGGTGGTAGGGTTTCTCATTTACTTGTAAAAATTTATTAAAAAAACATAGAAATGCAAGTCATACTTGTTGATCTAGACTATGTGCAATATGGATAGAGCTAGACAAGTTGTATAAATGTTATTAAATCAAATAAAAATTAAAATGTGAAGCATGAATGATTTCTACCCAAATCTTATTTGGATTCAAGATCCTTTGTGAATTAAATGTAAGGATGCATTATGATCATATTCAAACCTTAATTTATAGGATATTATTCATAAGATCTATAGGTTGTGTGTTTAATCTAATTCCTATTTTAACTCTCATGTGTAGTGGCATTGTTCTAGATTAGGAAAACTAAATGTTGTACTTTCTCTAAACTAGTGTATCAAAGATAACTTGTAGCATGAACATTTCAATGGAAAATTCAAATTACTTTTTTGACAAACTTGATAGATGATGATTCGTAAATGCAAGTGAATTCTATAACCAAAGGTTTATTTTCTAAGTTTATTTAAATTTGTTGTTCATTGATCAATTGATTCCTCACTTAGTGGCAGTTAGGTTCTTTTTTGAAAACCCATGTGTCTAGAATTTATATAAATATGAAGGAAGAGTCTATGCCATAGAAAAGTTTCAAAAAATATATGATTACAAAAAAAAATTGGTCTAAATCACTTTAGATCCCCTCTCCCTTTTTAAATCATCCAAGAGTGTGTAGAGGTCCAAATAGGTTCAAAATCCATTGTAACTCAACAACTTAGTTATATATAATTGAAATCTAAAATTCCTAATTGTTGCAAAATCCATCGTAACTCAACAACTTAGTTATAATTGAAATCTAAACCCTAAACCCTAAAAGCATTCATTTTGTTGTAGGACCTTAAAATGAAATTTGGTTTCCTTAGGCAACTCCACAAAATTTTATTCCCTTAAGCCATGGAACATTTTGTCCTAGGTCCTTACTAGACATAGATCCCCTTAAGCCATCCTATCACCCTAAATCGTAAATTGATGTCTTAAGGGGTCCTAATAATGACATTTCTTAAGGGGATCAAAGAAGTTCTCAAAATTTGGTGAATAGAGTTGAAGCTCATCTTTGTTTATTTTGTACATTGCAATTAGGTCACTAGCATATATCTATGTGTCCCTTTAAATGTATTCTATTAAATTTTCATTCTTATCTTTAGTATTCTTTGAAAACAATGAATGAGATTATAAATTTTAATGTTAGTGTTAAACTTCTTCTTAACTACTTTGTCCCACTATAGAGAACTTGTGTCTCTTATCATGAAATTTGAAAATTTAGATAAATCAATTTATGTCATCGGATTTAATTAAATTCTATGTCATACTTGATTAATACATCTATTCATTTTGTTGTAGGACCTTAAAATGAAATTTGGTTGCCTTAGGCAACTCCACCAAATTTTATTCCCTTAAGCCATGGACCATTTTTTCCTAGGACCTTACTACACATAGATCCCCTTAAAAGCCATCCTATCACCCTAAATGTAAATCGATGTCTTAAGGGGGAATTTGACATTTCTTAAGGGGATCAAATAAGTTCTCAAAATTTGGTGAATAGAGCTTGACTCATCTTTTTTATATATTTTGTACATTGCAATTAGGTCACTAGCATATATATCTATGTGTCCCTTTCAATGTCTTCTATTAATTTTTCATTCTTATCTTTATTATTATTTGAAAATAATGAATGAGATTAAATAAATTTTAATAAAACCCCATAATTTCATTTCTACCCTTCATATTAACAACCCCACACTGGACTCAATTTAATGTGTGTACATGTTATATGAATTTTTAATGTTATGGATTTTTAATGTTATAAATCGAATGGTCTTCAAATGAAATATATTTTGAATTTGTGCATGTTCAATGTGATTTTTAAATAACTTTCAAATTGTGTGCATTATTTAATTAGTTTGTTGATATATATTTTTTAATTGTTTAATATGCAGTTGCCATATCATTTCTCAGATGGATCCACTATTTAATTTCGAGGATTTCATGCCTGATCAAGAAATCCCTATAGATCTCGGCGTACATCCTAGTCCACCACATGAACAAAACCCTAGCACACCTCCACATTCTCCATCGCCTAACCTCCCACCCCCTCCTCTAGTTGACCAGGATCAACTAAGAGAGAATATTCGAGCAAACCTGATTGTCATTCAAGGAAATATAGATCTCATAAAAAATGAGACATCATTAGCTCAGGTGCGCATTTTCAAAATTTTGTTAAGTTTAAATTAAATACACATCATAGATCTAATTTAATTTTGTCATTTACATACACATGTGTGAATGATCTATATATGAACTGTTGTACATCTATATGCAGGGATTTGATGAGATACCCATGGCGGGCTGCACACCTAAGACATCATCAACATTTATGCATGGGAAATCTTAGGTGCATGATCATGAGGTCATATCATTCGAGGTTGTAAACTTTACTTTAAATCTCCTATACAATTTTTACAAGCCTTATATATATATTCGAGGTTTTCACATATTGTTTGCTTTATATGAATATGCAGGATATAGTAGATCAAACATTTGCATCTTCTCAACTGACAATTATGCTACCCGTTGAAGAAAATGTGACAGTTGATTCACATGACCATATGGTAATTTATGCATACTAGAAATCATTTTTACTATATTTACTCGATATTTAATTTTTTTTTTTAATCTAAAAGTTTATATTTTCAATTTTAAATATGTTTAACTATATCAAAATTTCTAAATAAATTTAAATCTAATTTCAAGTTTATTGTACTCTTTTACAGCATGATGCAGGTACATCTAGTTGACATGGAACAAAGAGGAGACTTGATTTGACCGATCAGCCTAAAAGTTAGATGGTTTTATATTTTATGGACTACAGATCTCTAGTTTTATTTCAATATATGTGTTGGACTTGAAGTATAAATTTTATGGACTATCTAGATCTGTAGTTTTATTTTGAACATGTTATTATCATATGTGTGTTTATTTATATCAGTTGACCTTAATATGATGATTATATATGTTGTCAATTATGAGATCGTGTTATGTTCATTTTCATGATTATATGCATTCATACATATCTATATTTATATTTTATCTGATTTTCAAGTAATACATGCACTATATAAATTCTTATCTAGAATCAAATTTCATATATATAATTTATCACATGGTTAGGTGACAAATTAAAACATTCCTTAAATAGTTTCTTAAATCATATTCATAATAAATTAAGGGCAAGTAATTTTAACTATTTTCCAATTACATAGCAAATATTTGAATCAATAAACAAAAAACTATCTCCTTGTATGTATAAAATGTATAATCTATACAATTGAATAATTATATAAAATGTGGTAAATAGAAGACATGAAACATGTATAATCTATAAAATTGGAACAAGATATTTAAAAAGTGACATCGAACAAACATATATAATGTACATCAAGATGTTTAATACAACTATATAACATGATGAAACATATATGTGCATGTAGATACAATTAAAGCTTATCAAGTTTTAGGTGAATACCAAAAATTGATATTTACATAGTCTCTTGACAAAATAGTTTTTCAGTTCAACAATCACATCGTAGACCGACTTGATGAGAACTTGCAAAAATAATTAATTTAAGTAACTACAATTTTTATGAGTCATTTAAGTAAAAAATTCATGCAAGAAAAGAGTTGTATATAGTAAATTCCATACAAATTCAAATGATGTTAGCCATAGGATGGATTAAGGGGACCTAAGAGGGTATATAGCTTAAGGGGGGTCTTAAGAGAATTCCTTAAGGGGAGTTAAGAGGATGCATCTCATGAACCCCAGGATATGGCTTAACGGGTCCTAAGAGGATTAAGGAGATGTAAGAGGATATGACTTAAGGGTCCTTTAAGAGGACGGCTTAAGGGGATGCAAGAGGGTGTATTAAGAGGAGTTGATAGAATGACTTGAAGGGATGTAAGAGGGTAGATTAAGGGGAGTTATTGAGAGAATGAGTTGAAGGGATGTAAGAGGGTGGATTAAGGGGAGTTGATAAAATGACTTAAAGTGATGTAAGAGAGTGGATTAAGGGGATGCAAGAGGGTGGATTAAGGGGAGTTGATAGAATGAGTTGAAGGGATGTAAGAGGGTGGATTAAGGGGAGTTGATAGAATGACTTGAAGGGGTGTAAGAGGATGGATTAAGGTGAGTTGATAAAATTACTTAAAGTGATGTAAGAGAGTGGATTAAGGGGATGCAAGAGGGTGGATTAAGGGGAGTTGATAGAATTACTTGAAGGGATGTAAGAGGGTGGATTAAGGGGATTTGATAGAATGACTTGAAGGGATGTAAGAGGGTGGATTAAGGGGAGTTGATAAAATGACATCAAGTGATGTAAGAGAGTGGATTAAGGGGATGCAAGATGATGGATTAAGGGGAGTTGATAGAATGACTTGAAGGGATGTAAGAGGGTGGATTAAGGGAGTTGATAGAATGACTTGAAGGGATGTAAGAGAGTGGATTAAGGGGATGCAAGAGGGTGGATTAAGGGGAGTTTATAGAATGACTTGAAAGGATGTAAGAGGGTGGATTAAGGGGAGTTGATAAAATGACTTAAAGTGATGTAAGAGAATGGATTAAGGGGATGCAAGAGGGTGGATTAAGGGGATTTGATAGAATGACTTGAAGGGATGTAAGAGGTTGGATTAAGGGAATGGAAGAGGGTGGATTAAAGGGATTCATGTCATGAACCTTACGATATGGCTTAATAGGCCCTAAGAGGGTGGGTTAAGGGGAATTATGAGAGTGACTTAAGGGATGAAAGATTGTGGATTAAGGAGATGTAATAGGATATGACTTAAGGGTCCTTTAAGAGGATGGCTTAAGGGGATGGAAGAGGGTGGATTAAGGGGAGTTGATAGAATTACTTGAAGGGATGCAAGAGGGTGCATTAAGGGGAGTTGAGAGAATGAATTTAAACCCCAAGGGGTGTTGAGAGAGTGACTTAAGGGGATGCAAGTGGATGGATTAAGGGTAGATATATGAGGATATTGATTGAGGGGTCCTAAGAGGATGAATTAAGGGGTATTGAGAGAGTGACTTAAGTGGATGCAAGTGGACATATTAAGGGTAGATATATGAGGATATGGATTACGGGGTCCTAAGAGGATGGATTAATGGTACATAAGAGGATGACTTAAGGGGTTTTAAGAGAATTGCTTAAGGGGATATGAAATCAATTATAAAGTATCAATTAAATGTATCTAGAACTATATATAGTTACCTGTCTCTAGATTCGAATTCCATCGTAATATATGTGCATCTCCTCTCTTTTTTGTAAAGCATCTAATTTTGGGAGACCTGAAACAAAAAATGATATAAAACTTTAATTAGGAAATGATTAAAGACAAATATATATATATCAATTAAATATATATACAACTAGATATACTTACCAATATTTATTTACTCTATTGTACCATCTGCATCCTCTCTTTTTTGCAATGCATCTATGATTGTCTCATGATCATCCATTGAAAGTGTCCATAAAACTTTATTAGCAGGCCTCCCTTGATATCTAACTAGTTTTATATTGGATGCCAAAATCAAATGTGAATAATGTATAATCTTCTTGTGTCTTTCATAATCTTCAAATGCAAGAAAGCCATTATTTCTCATCAAATATTTTTGAAGCCAGGTACCAACAACAACCACTGAACCAGTTGGATACTCAAATTTGTCATCATCCACTCTAGTATGTACCAACTTATGTTTTCTCTCAACACATCTAGCCAACCAGTACTCTGTCTGCTCTTCATTCCATTGAAGTGCAACAACAGCATACGCATGTCCTGCAAAAATAAATACAAAATTCAATAAAGAGTGACTTTATTTAACTCACATATAAACATGCATACATACAAAATTCAACTCAATAAATAATGTGCCTTCTTGTACAAGATCTGAAACACGATCATAATCATCTGATGCGAACACTTGATTATCTTCAATTGTCGTTCCATGTTGAACATGATCGATGTAGGCGTTAAAGCTCTTTGTTGCCATTATTCGACCCATTCCATATTTTCACATGCCTACCAATCACCTACAATAAAATTTTGAAAAAATCATGCCAACTCCCTTGTCCATATTGTCCATGTGTTTGCATTCGAACTCTTAAGTGAATTTCATTTTGGAGTTCCATTAATTGTTTCACAATCTTGTCGAGAAAAAATATCATTTTCTTCAACTAACCAAAAGAAGCGTCGAATTATTGAGCTCTCACTTGTTCTTGTAGATAATTTGGTATTGAACCAATCTACAATTGCACGTGCATCTCTAAATTTCACAGCATCCTCAAATTTTAGTTGTTCTCTAGAAAGAGCTCTTTTCACACATGCACCTGCTCCATCGTGTTCTCCCTTACCATGACCAACTTCAAAATTACTCCATATGTGTTGGATATTATTTTCTTTATGAACTCTACATAACCAATAAAACATTCCAGCATTTTTGAATTGACATGTGCAATTATCTGACCATATGAGATGTTCTAGCATTTGAATTACTCTCTCTTTTGATTTTTTATAAATATATCAAAACAATATTGTACAAACTCAGATGAATGTAATCGATTATCACTTACATAAAAATGCTACTCTCTCAAAAAAATTATATTATCTTTTGTACTATCTTCAGCAAATCTATAAACAATGTGCACAAATATAGCTACTTGCACTGAATTATAATACTGTGATTGAATTTCTTCTTGTGGAGCAAGAGTATAATTTTCAGCAAAATCAACAACTAACAATATAGTTCCAATTGGGAATGTGTTTTTACATAAACGAAATTGATTATCCAACCAATGAGAATTATGAGAGTGCTGAACATATTTAGGTACAAACTTATCTTTAAATTCAGTAATAAAAGCATGCACACTAACTTTTTCCACAATTAGCTCAACATGTTTTCCAGCTTTTCCATATTTTAAAGAATACTCAATATTTTTTATATTTTTTACATCCACTAATTGTTTTCCAAATTCATCTAAACTACTTTCATGCATACATTCTCCTAATAATGAAAACTTATGACATCTATCGCATTCTCCAGAAATGCATGCTTTTAAAAAAAATGAGTTTCCATTTAAAGAGGGATTACAAAACAAACCTGGTATAAAATCTTTGGTTCTTTCAGGTAGCATATTAATACCACAAATGTCCAGCATAATTTGGTTAGCATGCAAAGTGCATCGTATATATATAAATATATCATAATAATAATGAAATTGTACATGATTCTTACAACAAGAGATTTGTTGCTTATTAATTCTAACATAAAAAGGTTTACACTTTTCGAATGATCTTTGACTTATGCTAATATTCAATGGTAAGATCGAAGCATCTAAAAAAAAATTATATAATTCAGTTTGAGTCATATCTAAGAGATGCTTTGGATGAGGTTCACGAATTTTGGAACCTACCCTTAATTTTAAGACATCTCTAATGTTAGGTGATACTCTTGTATTATCATGCCAAAAAAATTTGATTAAAGATTTAATTTCATTAGTTAATTTCATGTCTAATCTTGGGAGTCTACCACTAAAACTCCAACATTGATTAATAGGATATTTTTCAATACTTTCTCTTCTTTTAGCAGCTCTTATCAAAGTTCTAGGATTTAAGTTTATACATTTACTAATCTTACCTAACATTCTCTTATTTGAAGCTACTTTATCAACTAGAGCAGTTGTTATTGCACGACGAGTTGCATTCTTATCTTTTGATCAACTTCTCTTACCAATAACATCAATAGCATTAGCAACACTAGATATGACTTGTTCTACTGAATCATCTTTCTTTTTTGGTTTTACAAAAACACCTAATTTTTTCATCACTTTTCTCATTTTCAACATTCTCATCAATTGCACCATGAGTTGACATTGGAATCCTAATTTCTTTCTATAAAAAAATATTTTATATATTTTATTTCCATAATTTCTAATTTGTCTTGAAAAAACTTTACCACAAAGGTTATCTAGCACATTTGTTTCAATTGTAAAAAAAACATTTTCACCTTCATCCATAGATGGAGTTTCATTTCCATTCACACAAGGGGTTTCATTTTCATTTTCAAATGTAAAAAGGATTTCATTCTCATTTTCATTGATCAATATTAGGGGTTTCATTTTCATTTTCAAATGTAAAAAGGATTTCATTCTCATTTTCATTGATCAATATTAGGGGTTTCATTCTCATTTACATTCTCATAAGATATAATTTCATCATTTTCTTGTTTCTGCATTGTTTCAACCCTAATATTATTGATCTCATCAATGGTGTATCCAACTTCATCTAAACAAGCAATATCAATATTATGAAAACTTTGGTTTGAACACATACCTGGATAGATTGTTTGAATAGGTGCATTTTCCATATCATTGGGAGGTGGATTTGAAGACACACCCGAAGTTGTTTGCATATCATTCAAAGTTGAAGTTAAAAGCATAGTTGGGTTTGTCTCCGTAATTGCATTTTCTTCCATATTCACCATCTCCACATTTGCATCATCTACATTCATTTCATCATTCATGGCTTCCTCTTCAACATTCTTGGAACTAGATGCTTCCAAATCTTTCATTTGACGAATCCTTTCTCTCCTTTCCCTTTGTCTTTTTGCCTCCTTATCTTTATTTGCTTGAATTTCTTTGAGTGTTATTAACTTTCTACATCTTTTTTTTTGTCTTTACTTATCACCCATGGTTACCAAACCCTCTTTGATGACAAAAATAATAATTCAAGAAACCTATTGACGCCAAAATTTGATGAGGTAACAGTGCCTTATGGGAAACTCAGTTCAAGGGGGACCCTTTTGCGCCGAACCGAGTGACCTCCGGATTTTAAAGAAGCCGGCTTCTTCTATAATGGTTTTTTGGAAAGGGAAAGGAAGCAGATATAATAAAGCAAAATCTAATATAAGGTGATGCGCCAAAGCTTACTGATAGGCACGATAAATCATAGACTTAAGGGCCTGAATGTTGTTATTATGTTCCAAAACATCAGAAACTTAAAGCTATAGCATAAATAATTCATTTAATTGACATAAAATACTATCGCATACACCCTTACTACTAAGAAGAGTCATTTAGACATGATTTAGATAAGTAAGATTGTATTCAATATACAGAAGTCTTATCAAATGAAATGATTAAGATGATAAAGAGCACAGTTTACAGTTTAATCAAAACATGAAAAATAGAAAGGCCAAACAATAAGCACAGTCTGAAAGTTTCTTGCAAATAAAAATGTAAAAGAGGTCTGGTGTCTCTTGCTAAAACCAGTATTCTTTCAAAAATCTTGGACCCCTCTCTCCTTAATAGAGAGAGTATACATAGCCAGAGAGCAAAATCCCACCGCTTTGGAGAGCCGTAACATAAAAGATCCCCACAATCTCCTGCAATGATGTCCGAATCAGAATATTCCCAATGTTGTTACAACAACAACCAATTAGAACACAGCATCTGGTCGATCAATTGCAGGCATGCCCTTTGTAATGATGGCAGTGGTCCTAGTCGCATCTATGGCGACCAGTGTCACCCACCGCTTCAAAGAACCATGACGAGCAGCACCCGATAGCATAGTATTACCCAGCCAGCCCATCCACTACTTCAAGGATCAGTGTAAGGCACGTGGCAGCTCGTCGCTGCCCGAATGAGAATTCCTCCTACCGCTGCCAAGAGATTGCGAAGAAGCGACACGTGCTAAAGGGGTTGAGGTCGCTCCTGAAGTGGAGAGAAAGCTGCGCGAACCGGGTCGAAAGATGCGTGGCAGCGTTTCGCAGCCCGCGGCTGCTCACCCCTATGTCGAGTTAAAAAGGTGCGAATGGTTGCCACCTAGCAGAAGGTGGGGCTGGCCAACAATAAAAGAAGGCCTGTGGAAGCACATCGCAGCTCGCAGTTGCTTATTTCATTCCCGCATAAAAAACTCACGATACGCCGCCACGTAGCAAGATGTGGGTCCCTCCGACAATCCTTAGAAGTGATGGCCTCGGCAGAAGGCTTTCGCAACTCGAAGGGACTTCAAGGAAAAAAGGAAATAAAAACCTTCGTAAGTGAGACACGTGGACGCCCAGCGCAGCCTCCTAAGAGCCAAAAGGGAAGCCGTCACCTGAAGTTGCGAATAGCGGGAGATCAAAACTCGAAGGAAAGTTGATCAGACTTCGGCGACGCACAAGCCGACACACATATTTCAAAAGAACCCAAAGGGAGCTGTTTCAATATTTATTTTAATAGCTTTTGGCGACTATCAAGGGTGTTTCGGATAAGGAACAAAGAACCCAAAAAACTCTCTGGTTCTGCAGACCAGAGCCTTCATCCATAGGGCGAATGGAGTTAGAGTTTGGAAAGTGCAGCCTGCAAAGGTGACCATTCACCTTCGAACGGCTTTGCCATGCTGCGCAAATTCTCTTGTGCCCCGCGGAGATCAATAGCTTCCTTGTGAGGCAACACCTCAGGTAGGTCAGCACCTGCTTGGATATGGAAAAGCAGCTGGGAGAGTGGATAAATGATTGCCTCAATGTCAGTTGTCGTCGGGGGGTTACTGAATTCCCTGAATACCTCCGAGTCGTTCTCTCTTTGTTCAATAACCTCCGCAATCTGAGTAGTTGAGGCAATGGAGCCATCCTCGAGAAACGGGGATGGCAAACCCAGCTTACCTAACTCAAAGAAACTCCCCTGTATGCCATCAAGCGCCCTGCTTAGAAAAGTCACCGCTGCCTTAGTGCGCTGGAAAGCGGACTGACAATGGATGAATTTATTGACAATTTGAGCAGCAATGTCCCGATCTTCAATACCCGCCTCAGCAAGAATTTCGTCTGAGACAGAGTATAGCTTGTTTAGCAAGTCCATTGCCTTAGGAACCTTTTTCAGGATGAAACGCGGGAACTGCTCCATTGTGTCGTGGGCTTCCTGATTGAGTCTTGATGCCTTGTCGATGAATCGGAGAGTAGGCTACAGAGTTAGGCAGAAGGTCTTGACCTTTTCCCAGTGAGGAACGTATAATTGCCTAACCATCGGGACAACGTCAGGTAGGGCAGGGGCAGGTAGCGGAGAGGCTTTAAGCGAAGAAATCTCCGCGTCTCTTGAAATGAGGGCCTTGGCTAATTCTGCCTTCTTCTTTTTCTTGGCCGCCAACTGCTCTGCATAGCTGCTCATTTTTTTATTCCAATTTTGTTCAGCTCGGGAGTGGTTGGCCGATTGCTCCTCCAGAGAAGCCTTTGTCTCTCGGAGTTCCTCCTCTAGCTTAGTCTTCAGGTTTTTGAATTCAGCGTCTTTCTCTTATATATGTTCTTGTAGGCGCTCCATCTCCTCACTTTTCTCTGCCATCTTCTAATTGTACTCAAGGCAGAAGCGTTCAAGTTCCTCCTCTATCGACCGTAGGCTCTGTTGTGCTGCTTGGTTTTGACTCTGCAATTCTTTTAATAAGTCAGGGTCAGGAACCTGGGTCTTCGCAATTTCACCCTGAAGCCTGTTCCTCTCATTCTCCGTTGTTAGCGCCCTTTCAGTCATTCGGGCGATATCTGCTTCCAAGGATTTCTCCTTCGTCTCTAGGAAGCTCACCCTTTCCTTGGCTGCCTTAAGTTGCTCATCTTTCTTTTTCAACTGGCAGCCAATTTTGAGGAAGTCCGAAGTGACCACCCGCTGTGTCTCCTCCATGATTTCGACCTTATCTTGTGGCCAGGCTACCTTCATGTCAAGTCCGACAGCATAAATCTCATAATCTTCAGGTTGCATTTCTCCCTGTGGCTTGTTTATCCTTGGGTACATGGTTGCGAATTTTAATTCATGTCGGGCCTCATCATACGAAGCTTGTACTCTCGGCTCGGCGAGAGCATTATCTTCTTTTTCCTTACACTGCCTCATCCTATTTGTGCGTGCCTCTTTTCCACAATCTATCTGTGCTATGAACTCAGCTGGTGATGAAACTAGCCCACCTGTGAAAAGAACACCAGAAGGCAGGGCATAGGGATAGGTAATCTTCATAAGCGCACGTATTTGCTTCTTCTGGAGGGTAACGGTTTGCGGAGAAAAGTGTGGCACTTTCTATAGCTTGGCCTGAGAACTATCAGCAGGGCTAGGCATTTGTAGCAGCTGAATCAGGGATTCAGTCGTAAGGCTCATTGGCTGGGGAAAGAGAGTTGCTGCCTGGGTATCGGCTTGTTGCAATGGAAAGGATTAGTAAGCATAGCGGAAAAAAAGTGGGGACCGACAGGAGGAACATTTTCTGAAAGCGAGGTGAGAAAAGTTTGAGCGGCAGTAGTAGGCGTAAGCATGCTTAGAGGAGTGATTATAAACGGTTGGTCCTACGAACGCTGGGCAAATCCAACCGAATAAGCTGGACCAGAAGCAGAGGGTGGAGGGCTCAGACCGATGGTAGGAGTTGCTGACTGAGCAGGGGCAGATATGAAAGAATGAGATGTGAGAGAAGGAGCGAAATGTACCTACTGACCGGTCGGTAGCGGCTCTGGGATCATTCGTGATTCACCCACAAACTCTGGCATTTGACTAGCAGCGGGCACTTCTCCTTCAGTAGGTTCATGTGAAACTGTTCCGATAATACTTTCCGTGCGCTACCTTTTCGCAGGTGGACACTCACTAACTTCAGTCGTCGGATCCTTCTGATGAGGTGTCGGCCTGACCGGTTTAGCGGCCCATGTGCGTGTAAGTGAGCCTTTTGATATATTAAAGCGCACATTAGTGCCCACATAGGTGGCATGCTCGGAGACATTGTCTCCTTGCGTTGAAGAGGATGATACCGCTGTTTCTTCTTCCTGCTCCTTGGATCCCTCTGCTTCACTTCTGTCAGCACTAGAGATCGGGTTGGGATGGCCCTCATCCCACCATCTTTCAAATTCCTGGTCGTCCTTCAACTGATTATAAAGAGCATTCAACTGTGTTGTTTCCTGGCGATATTTCCAGAAAGATTTTATTTTTTCATCACTCCATTCCTCGCCTACTTTCAACTTGTTATACATGTCACGCTCTATCGGAAGGTTGTCCCAAGCCACGACCACTGGAAAGTAGAACTTGTGCCATGGACCTCTGGTATCTAGTGTAGGGATTTCTGCTAATTCAACAAAATCCTCATCTTTATTAGTCCGCCTATTACGCCGCTTCTCCCAGTAAGGTCGGGAACATGTGTAACTTTCATGTGGGGCTCTGGCAGGTCATTGAAAGGGTTGTAATCCCACTTATCATTTACCAGTACCAACCCTAGATGTGCCAACTTCTCCTCTAGCAGCTTGTGCGATTATTTTTTAACAAGTGTTACTGACTTGAAACTCTTCGGGCAAGTGAAGAATCTCTTCCTCTTGACACTTTCGTAGATACAGAACATGAAATCAATGATACACACCTATCAGAAAACCTCCAGCGTGAGCACTCTATCGGTGACGCAAGCCAGGAGTAGGAAAGGCTTACCAATAAAGCCCCGCATTCGAAGGATTGTGAAATCCTTGCCTAAGAACCAATCACAAGCGGGGGTGTAGCTTTGCAAAAATCCAGTCTGCTTCGTGTTGAGTCGGACGATATCTCCTTCTCTGATCAAATCATTTAAAACCAGGGCTATGAAATAGTCTGCAAAGGCATAATAGTCATAGGTTGCGGAAAGGAAAGGTGTCCATGTAGACACCGGCTTTTTTTTGTTTTGTTCATCAAAAATTGATAGCGGAACAAATCGGGCAAAGAAATTCGGATTCTGATGTAGGAACATGTGGACCAGATAGGAAAGAAATCTAAATTTCTTCTCCGCCTGATAATTCTCTATTTGTTGTATCATTTCTTCGACCATGAACTCAGCAAAATCATACCAAAAGAGTTTGTGCTGCTTGCGAAACTGTATCGCAGGTCCCAGCTAAAAAGCCTCGATCTTCTCATCGGAATCCCCGCTACAAACAAATGTCAGCATGGACATGGGGTCCAGGAGATCATCGCGGAATGAATCACGCGATAATGGGATACTCGGTGCCTTAGCGGACACGAGACCTTTCTTATTAGTCTCTTCTAACAAGAAATCGGAACCGGTTTTCATCCTCTTCCATATTTTCTCCCCCTTGCTTGGGCAGAAATGATCGATAGTTTCCTTTCTTCTGCTTGGATCAGAGATACATAACATATGTCAGATAGCTTCTCAACCGATATGAACCCTTAAATGGCGACCTTCAATGCAGTGGGTATCTGGATTATAGCGCTGAACAGCTGCATCGACCACCTCTAGGCAATACTACACCAATGGGACCATGTACTGTGGGAGGCCACTAAACCAGACTCTACCTGCCGTGGATTGGTCCGCCTTTGCTGTCGATAACCTTGCACAAGCCGCCTCTCTGAGAGATTTAGGGTTCTTTGCAAGCTTTGGGTCGTGGATATTAGCCCACTTTTCCTTAACCTTTTTCAGGTTACTACATTCCTTGGGTCTTTCCAGCTCCTCTGTGTTGGCTCTTCTCATCTTCGCGGGTATACCAGGAGTGGCATATGCTACATCTTTGTACACATATACCTTGACCGAAGAACGAATGGTTGTATACAATTTCTGGCTAATCTCCTCTTGCATCGGCTGAGCTGAAGATTCTGACATTTTCTTTTGCTGCAGAACTTGTAAGCTTCCTGGCCTGTGAATACGCTTGCACTGGATAGACAGATAGAAAACACTTTTGCACTTTCCTTGCGTTTGTAAAAAGACTTTGAAATACTAATCCTTTTCATGCAATAATAGCAACTTTTCCCAAGGTGGTAGGCGAAAGCAAGCCTTTTGCATTTAATTCAGCATGTACCGTTAATCTAGCAACTCGTGCAAGACAAACTGATTGCTATTCCGAGGCGGCCGGATTTCATCATTGCTTTTAAGAGATCGTGTGATACGCCCTGATCTCCTTGGAAATTGAGCTTGCAACTGGCCTTCTCGCCTTATGTTAGCATGCACCGGCAATTAATATCCTAGCCGGAATGATTACGCCAAGCAAACGATTATGGCCTAAAAAAGATACGAGTATCGCCTTGGGCTCTGGGATGCGCTTGAGATATGACACCATAGCATACGGCCATACGTCCTTTCACCAACAAGTGCCACATTTTTAAAGCTTAATTAATTAACTTCATTTAATTAAGCACGCCTTGATTCGTGCTATCATGCATGTATCGACCCAAAATGTGAGCAAACATAGACTCGGCCTTCAAGATTGCAGCTAGTATACATCATGTTTCTTACAGGTGGATTGGCATATGTCTTATCAATTTTTCTATAAATAGGCCAGTAGATAGCAAACAAACACACTTAGCGTTTAAGAAGTGATAGGTCAGCAGCAGATTGCTCAGCAAGTCCTTTCATAGGTTAGGTGGTGAGCAGGTTCGGCATTATTTTAGCAGACTTAGGGATAGTGTCAGGAGAATGGATACCCCAATTCGCCTAACCTCGTTCAAATCATAGATGGCGTTTGTAGGTGAGATCTCCACTAGAAGGCTGAAAAGGATGACGAAGAACAAGCACTCACTGGTTCTGGTAGCCATTAAGTGGGTCCTAGGCAAGGATTGCATAGAATATGAAGATAAGTATAGGGTGAACACCGACGTGTGCTTGCACTTTGTAGCATCCATGTTGGACATTTGCGTTCCCCGGCCACTTATCTTGAAGTTGGTCAAAGAAATCTTCCTGAAGAAGTACTTGAATGGGCTCGACGAGGTTCTTACACATGCTGCGTATGGGATAGGTCTGCCAACAGCCAGCGACCTACGTCGCTTTATTGAAGAAGAAGCTGTCATTGTTTGGCTGCCATTTCTTAGCGGATTCCGCCTACAGACTCGTGGCCAGCACCAGCAAAGGGTTACTCAAGCCCTACACTTCCTCTTTCGAAGCTACAACATGATACCCTTCTACGACGTAGAATGGTATACTGACTTCAAGGACCTGGTGTATCCACCACCAACGACGACTGCGTTGAACGATGCTGCCAGTGCCGCCGAGGAGCCCGTGGATGAGGAATAAGCAGACGCTGCGGTGAATGCGTCAGTTGCCGCCAGCCATTGCTTGGGATAGATAACCCCCTTGCCTTTCTACCTGATGATGTAACTCACTTGCTCCAGATAAGCCTGAACAAAGGCCATGTATATATAGTATACTCTAATACTTGTACTTTTTGAAAATCGGCATCTCAGCCATTTTGTAACCCAGAAACATATATATATAAATATATACTTCTCTTTTCAAGGAAAATCTACGCTCCTTTTTGCTTTTGTGTTTAAAATTTTCTGGGTTTGCAAATTTTGTATGCCTTTTCTCCATTTATGAGTATACTTTGTGTTAAGAAACTCCGGTGTTTTACCCGCTAATGATGATGAGAAAATGCATAGCAAGACAACTAATTTAGCAAAAGAATAGGCCAAAAATAGGAAAGAAAATAAAAGCGTTATTTACAACTGTACAGGGTAGAGCATTTTTCCTAATGGAGTGACTTAAGATGAATCCCATTGACGGGGATTCCTAACGGCTCCTGTTTCATATTTTCCAGCTCAAAAGCGTTGTGTTGCATGCACCGAATGATTTTGAAGGGTCCCTCCCATAGGCTGTCAAACTTACCGTGCTGACCTAGCTTTGCAGCCCTGCTGTCATATTTTAGCACTAAGTCTCCGCTTTTCAGACCTTGGTCGGAAGCCTTCTTGTCAAACCATCGTTTGACCACCTGTTGACGGCTTGTCATTGCTTTTAGGGAATTTTCCCTTTTTTCTTGTACTTCCAGCAATTCAGCGAGTCAAACCTCCATGGCGTCATTTTGTTCTATTTCAAGAGACTTCAACAACTGTATCGCCGAGATCTCCATAGAGATAGGTAACAGCGCCTCCTTCCCATATACCAGCTCATAGGGCGAAGTATTGAGGACTTGCTTAGGAGTTATGCGGTTGGCCTAGAGCGTTTTTCGGAGATTTTTATGCCATTCCCTTCGGTGTTCTGAGCCGACCTTTTTAAGGAGTCAGACTAAACTTTTGTTTGTCGACTCGGCTAGGCCATTTCCCTGTGGATAATATTTTGATGATGTTTTAAGGAATATGTCATTTTTTAATGCAAAGTGACATACCTTTGTACCTACAAATGCTCTGGCGTTGTCTAAAATTATTATCTTCGGAGAGCTGAACCTTGTCACCAAAGCTTCAAGGAAGTCTACAATCTCTGTTTCCGTTGCCTCCTTAAGGGGAACGGCTTCCGCCCACCTTGTGAAGTAGTCTGTAGCGATTAAAATCCACTTGTGTCTGGCACTAGAAACCAGGTTGATCATTCTGATGAAGTCCAGGCCCCATTGCACAAATGGTTCATCCGCCACGATAGGTTTGAGGGGCATCACTGAATTCTTCCTTATGTCAGAGAAGAACTGACATTTTTTACAAGTCTTTACCAGAGAGTAGGAATCATTGAAAAGTGTAGGCTAGTAATATCCAGCCCGCAGGACCTTGATGGCGGTAGTTTTAGCGGAGAAATTCCCACCTTCGTTGTTATTGTGAAATGCATCGAGGATCCTCTGCACCTCCTCTGAAGTAACGCATCGCAGGAGCACACCATTAAATTTTTTTTTGAAAAGAACTCCTATCAATGTGTATCCACAATTCTGAAGCTGGTAATACCTTCTTTTTTGGGATGAGAGGCTTGGCGGATACCTTCTGGTTCGCATGAAGTTCATTCTATCTGTCAGCCAATGATCTTCCAATCCTGATCCATTTATCAAGATGAGCTCTGGCTGTTCTTCTTTGGCAGGCAACTCCTCGTCCTGTGCCATATACTCACACAGTCCTCTGCCTTTGACAGTCATGGTAGGCCTGACTTCGATATCATACTCCAGGATCTTGGTGATCCAATTAGCCCTTTTTTCTGTGATCTCTCCCTCCATGATGTATTCCCGCACACTAGAATGTGCGACATATACCAGAACCTTGTTACAGAAAATTAGATGACGGAACTTTTTAAGTCCTTTTACTATTACAAAGGCCTATCTTTCGATGAAGTTATAATTCGCCTCATATTCCTTTAGCGTTCAGGAATAGAACGCCACTGGATGTTCTCCCTTTCCTTCACTATCCTTTTGAGTCAGAATAGTAGCGATACTGGACTTGCTACTGAAGGCATACATTATAAAATTATTGTACTGATCAGGATTAATTAACACCGGGGCTGTGGAGATTGCTTCTTTGACCTTCTCAAATGCCTCCCAAGCCTCTGTTATCCACTTGAGAATTTGATCCTTTTTTAGCATTAGGGTGATTGGCCTAATCATTCCCGCAAAATTAGAAATAAATTTACTGACGAAATTTACCTTGCCGAGGAAAGACTGGACACCTTTCTTATTTACCGGAAGGGGAAGCTCCTTGATAGCCCTCACTCTTTCAGGGTCGATTGAAATACCTTCTTTAGACACAACATGCCCTAACAGCTTACCCTGGGGTACTCTGAACACACATTTCTTTGGATTTAAGGAAATCCTGAATTCCTGGCACTTTTGAAAAACTAACTCCAAATGATCGAAATGATCATCTTTAGATTTAGAGAACACAGTAAGGTCATCCAAATAGATTAGGATAAACTTATTAATCAGTTCGCTAAATGTGACTTCCATAGCTCGCTGGAAAGTTGCCCCTGCATTGGATAAACCAAAAGGAATTTTAGCATATGCAAATATTCCCCACTTAGTAGTGAACGTAGTCTTGTGTTGATCTTCTTCTTTTACTCGAATCTGGTTATAGCCAGAGAAGCCATCCAGCAGAGAGAACATTTCCGATCCTGCGACAGTTTGGAGGATTGACTCCATAGAAGGCAATGGATAGTGATCTTTCAGAGATGCTCTGTTCAGGTCTCGGAAGTCCACACATAAGCGGATATCACCATTCTTCTTTCGGACTGGTACCAGATTTGATACCCAAGTACTATGTTTGATTGGGAAGACAATACGTGACTCAATGAGCTTGGTTAGCTCTTGTGCCATCAAGGCCTCAACTTTGGGGTTCACCAGTCGCTGTTTCTGTCAGACTGGTTTCGCACCTTCTATTAGCTCAATAGTATGTTGAATGATGCCAGGATCATAACCTTCCAGATCATCGTAGGACCAGGCCACTACTCCATATTTTCCACAGAAACTGATAAGCCTTTCCCTATCTCCCTGTGAGACATCCTTTCCAACCTGAAGATTCTTGTCATCAGAGACCTGAAGGTTTTCATAATCACTTTTGTCTGCCACGAATTTTCGCTTATCATTTCGGGCGTCATTATAATCAAAAAAAAATTAAGAGTAACTAACCCCTTCAGAAGTTTATTTGACTTGAGCTGCATAATTTGTCCTTCATAGGCTTCGGTGAACTTTGGTTGAAGTTGATCAGCAAATTCCCCTTAGTGCTGAATAAACAAGGCGATGTGTTCATCGCTCTCAAATACTTGCCAACTCTGATCATTGTCAGGAATTGTTGGTCGAACAAGCACTCGTACTGAATATTTGTTCCGGAGCAAGTCAGAAACAGGATCAAACTGAGCACCGATCACCACCATGCGATCTGCATCGCCATTCTATGTTCGGGGAACGGTCGGGATGTTGAAAGCTTCAAAACTTTCAATCAGGTCCCAGATTCGATGCCGATAGGATCTCATGCGGACATTCTTTGCTGCGGAGATTCCTTGGACCTGGTTAACTACTAGTTCAGAATCTCTGAACACAGTCAATTGCTTAACACCCATTTGTTCCGCTAGGCTAAGGCCTTGGACCAACCCTTCATATTCAGCTTCATTGTTAGAACAGGAGAATTGGAATTGGAAAGACCTCAACAATTTCTCATTCTGCGGGAATATTAGACATACCCGGCTCCAGCTCCAACTTTGCTCCTTGCTCTGTCAAAATACAATGTCCACAGCTCACTTGCTTGGTCATCGTCGGATTCCTTGACGACCTTCGGAAGAACTTGGTCTTCATCATAAATCACATATGTGCCTAATCCAGTAGCATGATAATTCCTGAAAGGATCATTGTTTATGTGTTCGCTCAACAGAGCATATTCCTTATCACTTCGGTCTCCGCTCACCTTCTCCTCCTCTAGCAGTTCGACATTGTACATGTCCTACTTGGTGATAGAGGTATGGGCGGCCTCAAAATTGATCAGGGCCTCATCGGCCACGTGTTCGGAATGTAGAGCCTCTGATTCTATCTTCATTTTTGCACCATGTTTGGTCCTAAGTATTAGATGTGACCAATCTAAGGACAAATATCCACCCACCTTTGAAGTAAATTCTTGAGATAAACAAAGACCAAATATTGGTGGAACATCTATGATCACTATATCTTGCGGGACCGTGATACTTGAGCAGGAAAATAGAGTTAGCGGAAGCGCTTTGATGACACCCATAGTATCAACTTTATTTCCATCTAGCTGCATCACCCCTTTCTTCATAGGTTCATAGCTGAGCCACAAGGCTTCAGCTATCATTTTTGGCATAACCGTTGTACTAGTGCCATAATCAATCATAACATTGTGTAATAGCTTCTTCCCTATAATGAGAGTCAAGAAGAAGGGTTGAGGTTTTGTCCTACCTCCGCCTTCCGCATGGGATCTCTTAGCTTTGTCTACAAGAACCTTAGCCGATGACATATGATAAACCGCCTCGGTACTGGCCGAAGGTTCAGTTGGTGTTGAGCTGATCTCTTGTTGAAGCACCTTTTGGAGCATAGTCTTTTGTTTCGGGATAGCTAGAATGTCTCATAGAGACACATTAGCGGATGATTTCTTCAATTGCTCCACCACGTTAAAAGGTGACGAGCTAGGAGATTTCTGCTCCTTTGCTTTTGTTATAACAATCTCCCTCCGTGGTTGAGAAGGCGAAGAGATGGTCGAAGCGCCAAAAATTTGGTTAGACAAGCCTTTGCATTGCGGGCTGTCCGAAAGTGAAACAACGGGCTCACCAGTGAATCTCCTCTTTGACCGTGTGTTATAGTCGGACTGTACCTGCGGCATTTCAGCCATGGACGTGTCATTGGCAAACACCATTTCCTCATCTTCCATCCATGAGAAGAGTGCATGATCAGGCACAATATCGGACTCCTGCTCTAAGGATATTCCTTGCATTTGCATGGTAAGAACCGCATTCTCCATTGCCGAGGCATATATGTATTCTCCATTTTCTGCTGCGGTACCTTGATTGCATTGTTCTGCCACCTTCTGTTGTAAGTTGCCACGCGGACAATTTCGAGGCATATGCGCTTCATTGCAACGGAAGCACCATGGATTGATGTCATCGATAAGATTGTTTTATCCCGCGGTTAGTTCTCTACTTGAGCTTGGTGACGCACCTGTCAGCGGCGTAGGCACTGGGACTATTTGGTTGGTAGTTGGCGCTAATGAATTAGTGCGAGGCGCATTCTGATATTGATTTTGCTGATAAGTAGACCGCCCACCATGATAGCTTTGATATGCGGACCGCGGAGGCATTGCTTGGTTCCATTTGAGAGTTGTTATGTCATTTGCCATAGTCCGCAACATCTCCTTGAGGTCGCCCATTTCATCCTTGGGAGGACCCGATGTGGAAGCCAAGTTTTCAAGAACACCCGCATAGGAGTACATCGACTGGGGAGTTGCTGGCGCATTGGTTGATGCGGTTTCCTATGCAGAGGTTGATATCTCAGGAAATATCGGGATAATAGGTCGAGGAGGCAACTTTCTGCAATCTATCAAATGATTATCAGCTTTGATAGCGGTTGAATAAGCATCTGGTAGAGTGGCTCCTCCCAAAGACTTGATCATCACAGAAATATCGGGATTAATGGACTTCAAATAAAATATGAATGCCAGTTCCGGAGTCGGGCAAATATTCACAGGAATCCTCTGCCAACTTGAGTGAAATCGGGCATTGAAATCTGTCAGAGCTTCCTGGGCCACTCGTCTTATGATGGATAGCTGATAATATAACGAAGAACGATCTCCGTCATTTGAGAACCTTTCATAGAATGGATCTCCGAGATCATCCCAAGTGCGAATGGTATTAGGAGTCAGTGTTCGGTACCAATCCAGAGCCTTGCCTTTGAAGGACGCAGCGAGGAGCCTCAGGGCTACATTCTACGCTGTGATACCATATACCAGACATACATCCGCTACATCCTGCAAATGTTTTGCTGGCATTTTTGTGTTTTCCCCGACAAATTTAGGAAGAGCTTTTAGGGCCGAAACTGAGATAACGCCCCAAACAGCAGGCGCTACCAGAGCTACTAGGGGACTTCTAGCATCCCATGCTACATAGTTTCTATTCGCGGCCGGCAACATGGTGAGAGGAAAGGGTGGTGGGAATGGAACGGTTACTAACTGATTTGCGGCCTGAACTGTCCCTAATGGAGGTACTAGTAAACCTGGGTTATTTGCCGTCTGGGATCTAGTTACAGGCTGATGGCTCATACACCCCTCTATAAGAAAATTTCATTAGTTTGGGTCCCACCGGGGCGTGCCAGAGAAAGGTACAAACTGTTGATGCCAAAATTTGACGAGGTAACAGTGCCTTATGGAAAACTCAGTTCAAGGGTGACCCTTTTGCACCGAACCGAGTGACCTCCAGATTTTAAAGAAGTCGGCTTCTTCTATAATAGTTTTTTGGAAAGGGAAAGGAAGCAGATATAATAAAGCAAAATCTAATATAAGGCAATGCGCCAAAGCTTACTGATAAGCACGATAAATCATAGACTTAAGGGCCTGAATGTTGTTATGTTCCAAAACATCAAAAACTTAAAGCTATAGCATAAACAATTCATTTAATTGACATAAAATAGTATCGCATACACCCTTACTACTAAGAAGAGTCATTTAGACATGATTTAGATAAGTAAGCTTGTATTCAATATACAGAAGTCTTATCAAATGAAATGCTTAAGACGATAAAGAGCACATTTACAGTTTAATCAGAACATGAAAAGCAGAAAGGCCAAACAATAGGTACAGTCTGAAAGTTTCTTGCAAATAAACATGTAAAAAAGGCCTGGTGTCTCTTGCTAAAACCAGTATTCTTTCAAAAAAATTAGACCCCTCTCTCCTTAATAGAGAGAGTATACATAGCCGGGAGAAAAATCCCACCACTTTGGAGAGTCGTAACAAAAAAGATCCCCACAATCTCCTGCAATGATGCCCGAATCATAATATTCCCAATGCTATTACAACAGCAACTAGTTAGAACATAGCATCCGGTCAATCGGTTACAGGCGTGCCCTTTGTAATGATGACAGTGGTCCTAGCCGCATCTGTGGCGACCAATGTCACCCACTGCTTCAGAGAACCATGATGAGCAGCACCTGATAGCATAGTATTACCCAGCCAGCCCATCCACCGCTTCGAGGATCAGTGTAAGGCACGTGGCAGCCCGTCGCTGCCCGAATGAGAATTCCTCCTACCACTGCCGAGAGATTGCGAAGAAGCGACATGTGTTAAAGGGGCTGAGGTCGCTCCTAAAGTGGAGAGAAAGTCGCGCGAACTGGGACAAAAGACGCGTGGCAGCGTTTCGCAGCCCGCGGCTGCTCACCCCTATGCCGAGTTAAAAAGGTGTGAATGGTTGCCACCTAGCAGAAGGTGGGGCCGGCCAACAATAAAGGAAGGCCTGTGGAAGCACATCGCAGCTCACAGCTGCTTATTTCATTCCCGCATAAAAAACTTGCGATACGCTGCCACATAGCAAGATGTGGGTCCCTCCGACAATCCTTAGAAGTGATGGCCTCGGCAGAAGGCTTTCGCAACTCAAAGGGACTTCAAGGCAAAAAGGAAATAAAAACCTCCATAAGTGAGACACGTGGACGCCCAGCGCAGCCTCCTAAGAGCCGAAAGGGAAGCCGTCACCCGAAGTTGCGAAGAGAGGATGCGAACAGTGGGAGATCAAAACTCGAAGGAAAGTCGAGCAGACTTCGGCGATGCACATATTTCAAAAAAACTTAGAGGGAGCTATTTCAATATTTATTTTAACAAAACCTATTTTCAAATTGCCACCTCCTTCAAATATTCAAATTAAACTATGTACTATGAAGATCATTTTTTCTATAAACTCTGAAGTACAAAAACATCATGAGTACATCCAAAAATTCACTTTTTCTAAATCTTCTTGTAAAAAGTTCTTGCACTTGATTCCACTTCAGAAAATTCAACCTGCACTTTGTCTCTTCCAACAATTTGAATAGAATATGCCCTGCACAAGACAAATTTGCAATAAAAAATGTAGAAAATGACATTTTTGGAATGTACTACAAAAAAAGAATGTTGCAGGAAAATCATGTTTTACCAATATTTTTTAAATTAGGGAAAAACGGCTATATTAGAAATGCATACATGTTATGAAACGCGTACGTGTTATGAAACGTGTACATATTATGTTCAATAAATGCATACGTGTTTCATAATGCGTACGCGTTATGTTTTTCCAATGGGTCAATGGGTAACGTGTATGCATTATGAAACGTGTACGCGTTTCATTTGAATAACGCGTACGTGTTTCTGTAACGCGTACGTGTTATTTAAAAATTGAATTTCCACACCACATCCAGCCTTGGTTTTAGGCTTGGGAAAGGCTTTGCAATCTAAGCCTTAGCCTTTGACCTGCAACTAAAAAACTAAGGCAGATTAAAGAAGAATGTCCAACTTTGACAACATAGCTGATGGACTTTTTTTCTAAATGAATCTATAAAATTAAAACCCATTAGATAACACAATGTCTAATTTCTAAATATATAAATTTTGTTAAGCGATGCTCCCATAATAGTGGTTTACAATTCCTGAGAGGAACGAATTTTAGCTGAAATCACATATTTTTAGAAAATATAATGATTTAAGCCTTAAAAATTTCTATTTTAAGGATTCCAATTGAAGAGGGTTTGATCAAATCACCTTAGATCAAACCCCCTTGAATAGAACCTTGCTACTTTTAAACCATACTTATAAATGCGTCTCCTTTACACCTATCAAAATGCTGATAAAAAATCACTTTTGAATTAGATTTTTGGGGATCAAATGAATTCATTTAAAATTTATTTTAAATGATTATGGTATTCCTCAGAACAAGCTATCCAATGAATATAATTTTAATATGTTTTGGTTTTGTTATGTATTTGTTTTTTAAGTTTTATTAAAATTAGGTTTTTCATCAAAAATGAATTTATTTGTTCTTCACATGTGGAAAAATAGAAGATTATCAAAAAAAATTGAAAAATATGAGTGCACCAGATATTGAAGTGCTTGATCCAACAAAAAAAATTAAATTAAATTTTGACATATACAAAAAAGTTACGTTATACACAACTGTGTTTGAATTGTAATTCGTTTGACTTTGAAACTTGATTAAGGAAAAAATATTCAATAAAAACTATCTAACCAAGTGGAAGCACTAGATATCAGAGATACAAATCTAAATTTGAAATAATTAGAATTTTATCCTTCATGGAAAAAAATTTATCGTTATACGGTGTGTGTCACTTTTTAAAAATGTAGTTTTCTGAAAAAAATCTATTTTCGTGGGAGATGGAAAAAGAAGTGCAATTTGATTACAAAAATTTTGAAAAAAATATTTTTAGAATCTATAGACAAAATTTGATGAGACTCTAGTTTGCACCATCTTCAAATTCCTCATAGTTTAGCTGCTATAGGTGCCTGAATGTGAAGATTTAGTTAAAAATAATAATTTTAGTGTCCAGTTTGGCCAAAAATTGTAAACCACTATTATGGGATCACCCTAAGATTGGTTTATTTTTTCTATTTTTTAATTAATTTCTAAGAAAACTAGTCCTTAAACTTGAAATATCAGGTTTTTTTGGTTTTCTAATAACTTTTTATTGGTTAAGTTTCTTGTAAAAAAAATTATATGGCATCAAACTTCAGACAATTCTCTACACAATGGGGAAAAAAAAAGAGTCAAAAATGTTTTTGTTTAGGTCCAATTATGTTGTCTGTACACGTTGATTTTAAAAAACATCAATTAATGCCAATAAAAATTTTAAAAAAAAAATATTCAACCAAAAATTACAAAAAAAAATCCACATCAAACTTTATGTTGTTAGCTCTCTTTTCCCAAAAGGAATTATCAAAATAATTTTATTTGGGTCAAAAAGTGTTGTCCATACACCTACTTGGTATGGTAAAAAAATGACTTTTAAAAAGTGGTTTTTATAGATCCCTATCAAAATTTAATTTCTATAATATAGGTATTTTTATAATTTTTATATATTTGGAAACTAGATTCAAAATTCTAGATTTCATATTACTGACTTTTTTTAAGATTCATTGTGTAAGTGCCTCAAATTTTCAGTCCAAGTGTGACAAATTCTGAAAAATAGCAAAAACATTTCCACTTTTTGAGCTTTTTGTGTACCCAACTTCTTGCATCAGCCCTCTTGTAAGAATGTTTCAAAAAACACACTCAACCAAGCAAAGAGTAATTTTATGTAGAAAATTATTGCAAGCTTCACAAATTCTTTATAATTAGTAAAATATTCATTGTCACCTACTTTTCTATCTTAGAAAAAATGCATAAACACTTCAAGACTATCTCCTTCTACCTCCTTTACTATCACTTCCACTCTTATACTTGACATAAAACCCTAAAATATGAAACACAACACTTTCTCCTCACACCTACTCCATCACTATTTTTTTATTTTCCCATCTCATTAGGGGAGAGGGGCCCATAGTAGTGAAAGAACCAATAGTAGGGATAGAAGTAGATATATATGGGCCCCATAGTGGAGCATTTAATATCCACTTGTAAAACATTTTTTTCCATAAAATACATAATCTAACAAATCTTGTAATGCTACATTAGCCAAACATGTTCAGGGTACTCAGTGCCCTACTATGGGCCCCTATGTGGTTTTACAAAAAGCATGTTGATGTGGCATGTCATATTTGATGATGTGATCCTAAAAATATTTTTTCTTAGGCAGATGAGTTGGCAAGTAAACTATTGTACGAAATTTAGACTTTTTTGAAATCATATGTTATGAAATTCAAAAACCCAGAAGCAGGCTGCCCTACTATGGGCCCCTCTCCCCTAGCCACCACTAGGAACATAATAGTTTTATCTCCCACCTCACTTATCACAATTACTCCTTGATTAGAAACAATAAAAAATCTACCCCACTTGAAAAATGGGTGAATAAGGTGGATTATGCAATGTGAAAATAAAAGATATATAACAAACCATTTCATATCACAAATGTTGGTTTTAAAATGGAGAAGCAAAGTGAAACATAGCATTGTCCAACATATCAAAAAATAGCATAATAAAGCGGTCACACCTATATTGACAAATGAATGAAGGATATTAGAAATAATAGTATAGTAATGATAGTAAATATTTTTTTAGTAATCAATATTTGAAATTGATATTATACAAAGGATAGGTTTTTTGATTAAAATTGTAGAATAAAATAAAAGTATTGATGTTGTAAAAAGTGATTCCTTATAAAGAAAAATAGTTTTACAAAATGTTGCTCCAAAGACAAGAAAATAAAACCACCTTCAAAATGTAATGCAACCAATCCAAAGAGAGAGACAAGAATAAAAAAAATGAAAAGAATTTATAAGTGGCAAAAATTTTGGAGAAAATAGGGGCAAGCGGGAAGAATAAATGATAAGTGATGGATAAATAGATGGCAGTCATTGTCTAAGAAGTGGGCATATCTTACTAGTTAAGAATTATAGCTATCAATAATACATCTTGGGAGTAAATGTATGTTAGACAATTTAATGAATAAAGTGCTTGAAATAAACCTTTGCAATGTCAAAGTTAATGCATTCAAAATTGAATAACGAACTCTTGATGTTTGGGGCAATGTACCTTCCTATTCAAGCCTTCAAATTAGTTGTACATCTTCTACTTGATATTTAATGCTACGAAATAATTTACACAAAGATTATTTATGCAATTTAAAAAGTTTTTATTTTATTTTTATTTTCTTTGTAACTAAAAATCGAGCAAAGATTTGTATAATATATTAATATAAAATTTTATAACTATATAATGCCACCCTTAGCAGAATTTTTTTCAAAGTATACCACAACAAAATGGTGGGCATAAAAGAGCAACATAGTATGATTTCAAAATCCAAAATAAAGGTAATCATCTTAGTTGTCGCAGCTCCTACTGGAGCTTGCCACATCTAGAGCAACATCTTGAAGAGGTCAAATGACACAATGGGTTTGTTCATATGCCTAAGAAATCGGGAGGTACAAAGTTGCATATATTATTGAAAGACACCAATACAATTCTTTGCCTATATCTAGGTGGGCTAATTCCAAAGTAGATATTATAGTCATGGGAGAATCTACCAAAAGTTTAGATCTAAAAACTAATATTGAGCATAAGAGTGTAGGAGAACTGCAGAGAAGGGATCTTGGATAGACACCTCCCACATTCTAGCATATCCACTATTAGCATCAAATTCTTTTAGCACATTTTCTATTGTTTGAGGGTTACAAATTGCTAGGTGGATATAAGGATTTATAATGCATTTTACAATGTCAGCGCAACATCAAAGACTATGTCCAAAGTATTTGGTAAGAATATAGGGTCAGGCTTAAACAACACACACTAAGCTACTTTGACTGCTTGTGTGGTAGATGTGGGCCCGTTTCTGTAGCCATCGTCCATTTTTGTTCATGTTCAGATAGTAGTCACCTTAATTTCAAATTCAAATGGTTCCCATGCAGAAGTCCATTTGATGGTTTGATCGCATAAAACAAGATGTCAAAGAAGAAAAAATACGCAAATGGTTGCTACAGTGACGAGGTTGGGAGCTTTGGAACAGGGTACAAACATCCATTAAATCATAATAGAACTTGGGGATTATAGTTAGATATTACATTTGAAAATACTCTAGTACACATGTATGCAAAATGTGGAAGAATATACAAGGCACGTGAATGTATGCACTCAAATAAATGTGGTATCATGGAATGCTATGATCGTAGGATACACACAAAATGTGTTTGTTGAAAATAATTTAGAAACTTTCAACTGAATGCATAGGTGTAAAGCTAGACTCTGTGACCTTTTCCAGCATCCTCCCAGCCTACCCCATGATGGGAGCTTTGAAACAAGGTATGGACATCCATTACAGGATGAGTGTTAGAGAAATTTCGTCAAATGTTGTATCTACAACTGCCTTGGTATACATGTATGCAAAAAAGTGTAAGCATAGACAAGGCACACAAACTGTTTGAAAAAATGCCTCCAAAAGTTGTTTGATAGAATGTCATGATTGCAAGATATAGAAAATGTGGAAGCATAGACAAGACATGTGAACTATTTGAAAGAATGCCTAAAAAGAATGTGTTCTCAATGCCCTGGTTGTAGGATATTAACAAAATGGATTTATTGAAAATACTTTAGAAACTTGCAACCAAATGCAATTGGTAGGTGTAAAGCCAGACTCTACAACCTTTGCCACCATCCTTCCATCTTATATCAAATTGGATCTTTGGAACAGGGTATGGATATCCATCAAGCATAAAGGATAGAGAAATTTTCTCAAAGGTAGTTGCAACTATTCTCGTAGATATTTATGCAAAATGTAGCTACATATTTATAAGTAATTTTGATACCATAGATAATTGTAGGTACAATTCCCCATACAAACTAATGAAGAATATATGAGTTTAAGGTAGTTAAGGAAGGTTTAGTAAAGGTATATGTTTATGTTGAAACTAGTGAAATAATTATTGTGGATGTGCATTATATGTGTGACTTGTAATATTATTAAATTGTAACAATCTATGTCCAAGTTAGAGTTCTTAGTTTAAAGTTGGATAGTGTTCACTCATTCCCATATAAGTCTAGTACCACTTTTATTTGTACCATTCCTCCTTATCATCCTATGAAAACTCTACATTTATAATGTGATTTTTCCCTCCACTACCATTTCATTCCCTCTTACCTCTCACTCTCTTTAGACATCCTCCATTCTACCCATGCTTCTCATAATACTATTACCTGCAATTTTAAACCTTAAAACACTAGTGAATTAGTTTGATCAACTTAAGAAGAAAGTGGATAATATGCATGTAGCTCTACCTCTATTATGTATATAATCCTCCACATTTCACACCTATTGCATTCTAGGTTGTCACACACACATTTCCCATTGTCTTTATTGTAGCTATATTTGAGTTATATTATGGAAAAGGTGGTCACAATGTTCACCTACGAGCTTTCAATGATAAATTCTCACCTAAATTATTTCCATGAACCCTAAGGACTATGCCTTGAATACTTCTAATTCCCTAGCTTCTATTTCTATCCATTATTTTGATGAGCTAGCCACCTCTTTCTTATAGCATGTATGCATCAATATGGGCTTATAAATAACTAACTAATTTAACTAAATGTTCCTAGATACATAATGAGTTACTGATGACTATGGAATTAGCTTCCAATATTTATGTGGTAGAATTTGTGTGTACATGTAAAAAATATTGAACTTTAACTATTTGAATTTAATGGTTGGAATTATGGGGCCTCTGCTACTTCCTCCAGCCCTTCAAAATATCAAGAATAATAAATTTTAAAAAGGAAATGACAAGAAAGAATATAAATCTAGTTCCAATCACACGTCTACGATATCTAATTTGCATCATTCAAAATTAAGGGCCTAGGAAATTTACAAAGCTTAGCAAACCATTGGATAATAACATTCTTCAAACCTTCCTAATAATTTGGCTAGCCTTAATTCCATCAATCTATTGGATTCCTCTAGAGGATTATCTAAGAGTTATAATGAATAAGCATTCTACAATTTCCATGGAGTTAATGGACACCATACATATGCATGTATGGAATTCATGCATCCTACTAATTCTATGATGTATACACATATAAATAAAGATCCTATGGATACAAAGTATGTTTGTTCCTCTTCCCACACTTCTATAAAAACATTCTATTACTCATCAAATTTTACCTCCTTATGTACCTTCAATTATTTAATTTTATGAGGAGATCCTGCACCACAATTATTATGATCCATTTTATGGTCATGGTTTTCTTCATGGTAAAAAATGTGAAGGTATTCACATTAATCTAGGCAATTAGCATAACATATGCATAGAATAATTTGATATAATTAAAAAGTTAGCATAAAAAAATAATACATATTTATGTGTTGCTCTACACATAAACAATGACATTCTTGTGGATGCTTTGCGAAGTATTGTCTTTATTCTTGACATGGAGCTTAAGGAGGTGGATGAACTTTTCCATATCATTCCTTCATTGGTTAGATTTTTTATTTTACTTGGGAGACCTTAGTTACAATAGTTAAATGTGATACCATTTATGATACATCAATTTTTAAAATGTGTGTCAAGAGAAAATTGTGAAAGTGATGAGCGATACATATGTACCTATTTTGAAGTCATGTCACTTAGATAAGGTGGAATCATTGTAGCAAAATCAAGATTAATGTGTTATTCATCCCATACTTTACTAAGGCTATATTATAAACCCACAATAGTGGGTTACAATTAAATTTTGCACAAACAAAAATTGAAAATGCCCATCAAAAAAATGTAAATGGCTTACCCCTTCGAATGAAGGGGTTTGAATGAACCCACCCCCTTCTAATGAACGCCCCCCTCTTCGAATGAACCCTCACTTGCACCATATAGGGGTGGTTTGAATGAACCCCCCTTCTAATGAACCCCCCTTTTTAAAACTTTTCTCCTTTAATTGCAAAATTAATGCATTTTTTGACTTTCGAAGCTCGATTTGGAGGTGTAAATGGGAGTCAAATAGATGAACCAAGTTGGAGAATTGTAGTCCTCTAAACGAGCTTCCTAAAAACTATTAATTTAATATATTTTTGTTTTGTTTTTTATTTTATTCTTTAGTTTTACTAAACATAGTTTTTTCATCGAACTTGATTTGATGAAAACCCATTGTGGAAAAATAGTATTAAATTAGTGGTTTTTTTTTCAAAAAATATGTACGCACTAGGTGTTTATGTCCTTGTTCAAACAGAAAAAGAATTTCAATACATACAAAAAAAGTTATGCGATAAAAAGTGCAAATTACTAAATTTCAATGGCTCTGACAGGGGAGGTATGAGGAAAATTACTAAATTTTAATTTACATTCATTGTTATAGATATTAGTTAGTGAAAAATCAAACCATTATTGATTCGTAGTTTAATTTCTATTTGGATGGTTTATACAGGGCTTGAGCACACCTCAGCATGGGCTTGTGAATACTTCCCTCATGGAGAGTGATCATGAGATGGCGATAAGTGATTATTCTGTTAAATATATCATTTTTTATAATGTAATTTCTATATATTAATGTCTTTACTTCTTATTGGAACAGTTAAAACTTCACCAAGAACTAAACACTAGGAGGAGCAGCAAGAGCACTCCTCGAGTGCAGTACAAACGAGTGACAAACTTATTGCCATCTGATCGACAAGCAAAGGGAAAGAATTTATTTCCAGAGCATGGAGAGCAATGAATTTTGATTCTAAAGCCCTTTGTTGTATGCCTACATGGAATTTTTGTACATATTTTGTATTGGATATATTTGACATTATATGCCTAAGCGGGTGCATGAAGTTGGGTACTAATTTTCTGGCCACTTTTAAAAAATATTTTAAGAAATGCTCTCGCGTTATAATGTGAGCGCATTATAATGCACTCGCATTATTTTATGTTAAAAAAAAAGAAGAAAGTGAAAGTATTTGCCTTGGAATACCAACCCAAAGGCTTGGAGGGAATTCCCAACAAGGCTAGAGACGTGTTTTTGCAAATTCTACAATTTTTCACATAATCGAGTCTGTGCTCACCATCAAGATTGCATCTAGTTCAATATCAACAAAATTGAAAACATGGGTAATGTTAGGTTCTCTCTTAGCTATCCAACGATTCAATTTTTTTCACTTTTTGATAATGTTAAGCCTTTCATCCATAGTTTATTTTGTTTGTATGTCTATTTTTTGCCAAAAAGTAGTGTTTGGTGTTTTTTTTGTTATAAATTAACTGTTCATCAAAATTTCAAATAAATTATATTTTTAGAAACTAGACTCCATTCTACAAATTTAAAAAAAAAAGAAAAAAAATCAATTATTTTCCAAAATTTGTAGGGGGAGCACGGCCAAAATTCTGTTTTTCAGGAAGTGCGCACTTAGAAAATTAGTGAAAAATCAAATAATCATTAAAAAATTATCAGAAAAATTGTGCATCAACTAGATGCTATTAGCTAACTTGTGACCATAGCGATTTTAAAAATACTAAAAAAATGTTCACCATGCTCAAGTCGTACAAGAGTTGCTATGTTATGTTTTTCTGACAAAAACAACACCAATTTGTGTACATCCCTTTTTTGAACCCCTTAATCTCAGCCATTTTCAAAATAAATTAGTAGTTTAGAAAGTAGACTCAGAGCACTTCGATCCTTGTTTTTGTTCCATCTCAAAATTTTGAGTGTAACTATCCTCAATTTCACGTCTATGGTCAACATTTCCTGATTTTAGAAGAAAAAAAAGTGGCCACTTAAGCCCCCTTTTTGGGAACCATCTTGGTGCACTTACCCGCCTATATGGCATTCTCGTAAGCCTATATGGCTATTTTGTACCTATATTTTATACTTATATCGACATATATTGATGTATGCATACATGGCTATTTGGTTAATACAAATATTTTTATCGATGGTGTCCATATTTGCATTATAAATTCATGGTTCAATAGATATGAGTTATGTGTATTCAAGTTTATACTAAGTTACAACTTACGTGTATACTTTGTGACTTACGTGTGTTCCAATGTATACTTTGTGACTTACATGTTTTCATGCATATACCTTGTATTCGTGCATATACTTTGTATTAATTTGTGTATACTATGTATTCATGTGTATACTTCAAGGCTTACATGTTTTTGAGCACTTGTGCTTCCCTTATTCACATGTACATGCTTGACTTATTCATGTGTATACTTAATAATTGGTTAGCCCTAGCATTGATCATTGTTGTCCTTCATGGTTTGTCTTGAATATTAATTGATTTTAATGCTAAACAACTTTATGTAAAAGAAAAAAACACGTTTTCAATTGGTATTCCATGAAATGAGTCATAAAAATATTTCAAAAAGTATCCTTGATATTACAAAAAGATATGTGTTTATACACTTCAATTGTACAGTCACCCTTTGGTTCTTTCAAAGAAAAATATGCCTATGTCACTGTTACACTACACAGGTAAACCAGATTTTGTATTGTGGAGCTATATTAAGCTACCACTCTCTCTCTCCCCCCTCTATCTATCCCTCCCACCCTACCTAGATAAGTCCCTCTCACTCCACCCCCCTCTTTCTCTCCCTCTCTCAGGTCACTCCCTCCCACACCCTCTCCCTCTCTCAGGTCTATTTCAAAGCTCCCATCTTGGGGTAGGTTAGGAGGATGTTGGAAAAGGTTGCGGAGTCTGGCTTTACACCTGTGCATTTGGTCAAAATTTTCTAAATTCTTTTCAACAAACACATTTTGTGTGTATCCTGCGATCATAGCATTCCATGAGACCACATTTCTTTGAGGCATACATTCACGTGCCTTGTATATTATTCCACATTTTGCATACATGTATACCAGAGCATTTCTGACTATAATCCCCAAGTTCTATTATGATTTAATGGATGTTTGTACCCTATTCCAAAGCTCCCAACCTCATTGCTGCAGCAACCATTTGCATATTTTTTCTTCTCTGGCGTCTTATTTTATGCGATCAAACCATCCACTGGACTTTTGCATGGGAGCCATTTGAATTTGAAATTAAGGTGAATATTGTCTTAACGAGAATAAAAATGGATGATGGCTACAGAAATGGGCCCACATCTGCCACATAAGTAGTCAAAGTAGTTGATTGTGTGTTGTTTAAGCCTGACCCTATATTCTTACCAAATGCTTTGGAGATAGTCTTTGATATTGACATTGTAAAATGCATTGTAAAGCCTTATATCCATCTAGCAATTTGTAACCATCAAATAATGCAAAATGTGCTAGAAGAATTTGATGCTAATAGTTGATATGCTAATGTGGTTGGTGTCTATCCAAGATCCCTTCTTTGCAGTTCTCCTATACTCTTATGCTCACTATTAGTCCTGAGATCTAAACTTTTGATAGATTCTCCCATGACTATAATATCTACTTTGGAATTAGCCCACATGGATATAGGTGACGAATTGTATCACTGTCTTTTAAAAATATATGCAACTTTGCACCTCCTGATTTCTCAAGCATATGAACAAACCCATTGTGTCATTTGACCTCTTCAAGATGTTGCTCTAGATGTGGCAAGCTCTAGTAGGAGCTGCGATAGCTAAGATAATTACCTTTATTTTGGATTTTGAGATCATACTATGGTGCTCTTTATGCCCACCATTTTTTTATGGTATACTTTGAAAAAAATTATGCTAAGGGTGGCATTAAATAGTTACAAAATTTTATATTGATATATATTATACAAATAATCTCTGCTCAGTTTTCAGTTACAAAGAAAAAAAATTTAAATAAATAAAATAAAAAAATTTTAAATTGCATAAATCATCTTTGTGTAAATTATTTCATAAGCATTAAATATCAAGTAGAAGATGTACAACTAATTTGAAGGCTTGAATAGGAAGGTACATTGCCCCAAACATCAAGAGTTCATTATTCAATTTTGAATGCATTGCCTTTGACATTGCAAAGGTTTATTTCAAGCACTTTATTCATTAAATTGTCTATCATATATTTACACCCAATATGTGCTATTGATAGCTATAATTCTTAACTAGTAAGATATGCCCACTTCTTAGACAATGACTGCCATCTATTTATCTGTCACTTATCATTTATTCTTCTCGCTTGCTCCTATTTTCTCCAAAATTTCTGCCGCTTATAAATTCCTTTCATTTTGTTTATTCTTGTGTCTCTCTTCGGATTGGTTGCATTACATTTTGAAGGTGGTTTTCTTGTCTTGTCTTTGGAGCAACATTTTGTAAAACTATTTTGCTTTATAAGGAATCACTTTTTACAACATCAATACTTTTTTTTTATTCTACAATTTTAATCAAAAAAACCTATCCTTTATATAATATCAATTTCAAATATTGATTAGTAAAAAAATATTTACTATCATTACTATCTCTACTATTATTTCTAGTATCCTTCATTCATTTGTCAATATAGGTGTCACTCTATTATGCTATTTTCTAATATGTTGGACAATGCTATGTTTCACTTTGCTTCTCCATTTTAAAACCAACGTTTGTGATATGAAATGATTTGTTATATATATTTTCTTTCTACATTGCATATTCCATCTTATTCACCCATTTTTTAGGTGGAGTAGATTTTTTATTGTTTCTAATCAAGGAGGAGTAATTGTGATAAATGAGGTGGGAGATAAAACTATTATGTTCCAAGTGGTGGCTAATGAGATGGGAAAATGAAAAATATTGATAGAGTAGGTGTGTGGAGAAAGTGTTGTGTTTCATATTGTAGGGTTTTATGTCAAGTATAAGAGTGGAAGTGATAGTAAAGGAGGTAGGAGGAGATAGTCTTGAAGTGTTTATGCATTTTTTCTAAGATAGAAAAGTAGGTGACAATGAATATTTTACTAATTATAAAGAATTTGTGAAGCTTGCAATAATTTTCTACATAAAATTACTCTTTGCTTGGTTGAATGTGTTTGTTGAAGCATTCTTACAAGAGTAAAGATTAAATAGGGAATGAAGGGAACCGAACAAACCCTTAGATATGTAATAAATCTAGACTTTTTTTGTAGAAGAAGACATTAAGATTAAATCAATGAGCATTATGTTTACACTATGATAATTATTGTTATTATACTACCATATCTAGTTTTATATTTAATAGATGAGAAAAAATGAAAATCACATATAGATACTCAAAAAAATTGGAAAAATATCCGACAATGAGAATTTACAAATATTTTTTAAAAATATAATTTGATGGTATAAATTTACAAAGGACTTTTATTATATTTATTATACATAAAATTCTCAAAGATAGCCGAGAGGCTCTAAATTCACTGCACCAAGAAAGCTAGCTTGTCTATGGTTTGTCTAGTTCTACATGCTTTGAACTTGGGGAAAACTATACAATGAGAAGAATACAAATTGGGTATGGGATGGAAGAGGACCTGTGGCTACTCCTGCATTCAAAGTTATGATATCTCAAGAAATCTCGACATTTATAGCATGTAACAAATAAGAGAAGCCATTTTGTGGCAGCCTGCTCCCATACACACAGTCATCTTCATACAGTGTCCTACAAGTACAACTGCTGATGCCACTGCCATAAGCTGACATGATGGGTTCAAATACTCGAAGGGTATGTACATTATCCTGTATGACTTATTCAAATGGATGTGGATTCATATTGCTTACACAATTCGCCAAGGGCTTAGTCGCTCTTAAAATCGTTGCAGAGAAGACGGTGTAGAGAAAGACAAGGACAATATACTTCCTGTGCTGTTTCACAGTTTCACGAAATGACGCCGGCCATTGGAATAGCCATTGACACCTATGGATGACCTCCTTTAACTGCATAATGCATCCGTCGGCCATTAATACGAGCATTGCAGAAAAGACAACGGCGGAAATAACGAAAGCAACCCACCAATTGTAGCAGATGAGGTTGTTAGCCTTCAATTCTCCAGAGCAGGGCAAAACATTATATTGAAATAGAAATGGGCGGGCAGAAGTACTTAGTTGCTGTTTTTAATGGATTGGGCGGGATTGATTCAAAAGTGAATTCAAACTTGACCGCAGCAGTGAGTGTAACTGGTAACTGTGAAGAGTTAAAAGGAGCTCAACGGAAAGCATAACAACGGAAACGGAAAGTTTAGAGGGCCCCACATCACCACCTAAGCTGGTCAGCGCTTAGTGTGTGATGGTTAAGCCCAGCCATGCAGATGATCTACACTTGCATTGGGTATTTATAGGTAAATGATCGACCGCGCACTTTGAAAGTAACCTACAATAATAAAGTGTAAAATAAGATTTTAAAAACTCTTTTAACACATTATTCAAGAACAGAAACAGAGTTTGTCTGCTATGTGAACCAAGTGGATTCGCTGAGATATTTCTGTGCCACTGAAAGAGATAAAAGAATTGCCTATGGAGGTTGAAATAACTGTTCTACGGGACGTTGTACATTTACTCGAAGCTCTCTGGAACCAATGTACACCTTACACTGTCTGGTCATTAGACCTCCTTAAGGGCCGATTTAATGAACAGACATCAAGAGTGAGATATTCCCTTGATATAGTCCGAAGGTCGCGATGAAGCCACATAAGGCGAGGGAAAATATGCATTCCCAGTGCACGAGCTGCTTAAGGATATCGAGGGCGACGTAAAAATGTCTGCATACACAGGCACAGGGAAATTGAGAGGAACATTTGGCAATTCAACTTCAAATTTCAAGATCTTGATGGCTTCTCTCATTGAGGGTCTTGAGTCAGGATTTGGATGAGAACAGAGCAATCCCACCAACATCAGCCGTTCCATTTCTTCAGCATTGAAATTCTCACATAATCTTGAATCTGCAGCACACAAAAGCTTCCCCTCTCTGTAAAAGTTCCAAACCCACTTCACCAATCTACAGTCAGCTTCAGTTAAAGTGCTGTCCACCGGCGGCCGCCCGCATGCAATTTCCAAGGCCAGAGCTCCAAAACTGTACACGTCCCCTTCTGGACCTGCCTTTCCCGTGACAACACTCTCTGGCGCCAAATAGCCCATAGTCCCTGCAACCACAGTCGTATGGGAGTCCTCCTGACCACGTCCTATCAATCGAGCCAGGCCAAAGTCCCCCAGCTTCCCATTGAAATTGGAATCAAGCATCACGTTGCTAGATTTCACGTCTCTGTGCACCACGCGCTGTTCCCAATCTTCATGAAGATAAGCAAGAGCAGAGGCTACATCACAAGCAATGGCATACCTCTGTTTCCAATCAAGAACAACCTTTGGGTCCCCCAATATATACTGATCGAGGCTTCCATTAGGGAGCAGCTCGTAGACCAGAAGCAACTCCTCCTTTTTATGGCACCATCCCAAAAGCTGCACAAGGTTACGGTGCCTCAGCTTACTGATTATAGTAACCTCTGAAACATATTCATTTCTCCCCTGTTTGGACCCCCGGGATAATCTCTTTACAGCCACTGGTTCATTTGTGCCGGGCAAGATGCCCCTGAAGACGCCTCCGAAGCCTCCTTCACCCAGCTTTTCATTCTCACTGAAGTTTTTCGTAGCAGCGGTGAGTTCAGCATAGGAGAATCTGCGGGGCCCCTGAGAAAACCATTCGTCCAGCTCCAAATCACTCTCCTCACCACTGCTCTTGCCTTTTCTGAAACACCACCGCCTGCCCGCATACAGAGAACAGCTGACAACAAACATACATGCGAAGAAAAACATCAAGATGATCACAGCTGCCGAATACTTTACTTTTCTTGGGGCCTTCCACCTGATTGACTTGGGGCTGCGCTTGAATTCGGGGCTGAAATCTCCCATGAGTATTGCGAAGAAAAATTCCAAGAATAGACTGTGTGGGTCTGTGGTGAGGCCGTAGCAGAGGCCGAGAGACCCACCTTGACATTCTGGGGAAGATAGGAACTAAGATCTATGTCATAATACAGCATTGGCAACACTGGCTTGGAAATATCAGTCCGACCTTCGGGATTATACAAAAGAAAAACTTTCAGCCTCTTTGATCCGCCGTCATAATCCACCCAGGCATCCCATTTTTCCCCATTCTTGAGATTTTCTTTCGCCGGCCGCTTGCTTGAATTTTTTATGAAGCTCAACCGAGTATATTCAACCGAATAAATATTATTGATGTCGATTCCGACATGGTTGTCGTCGGGATCCCTTTCGTCCTGGAACGTGTCGAACTCCACAGCGACGATGTCGAAGGGTGTGGCAGCATAGTTTTTATTGTTAAATACACCAAAATAGTTGCCCGCAGGTTCCAAGGATAAGTCGAAAGGAACCAAGAAGAAGAGCATTCCATCTCCATAGCGCTTGCTTCTAAGATCTGGCTTACTGATGATGAATTGGAAATGTGCTGTGAAATTTGCAAGAGCCCGAGAAGAAGAGTCCCACAGTGGAATTGATTTATTGTAGGTCACCAACCCAGAGCTAGTGCTCTGATTTGAGGTGAGTTGTATAAGATTGTTGCTTTGAAAATAAGCGTCCCCCCCGTTCACCATATCCATTTGAGGAGGAAAACTGAAGCTCAGGCTTTCTGCCTCTGTTACAAAAATGAAAGAAGCTGCAATACAGAACAATGAGACGAAGAGAAGCTGAGTGCAATAGAGACTTCCCATCTCGACTGTCACGTAAGTTCAATTGCAATAGGAGAATGACAATTTAACATCTCTGAAAAAATTGCCGGCCGACTTGATTACTCTCCTCCTCGAACTTAAAACACTAAATAAGACATTGATTTTACTGTCATTCTGAATTGTCCCTTCTCAAAAAAATTTAGGGTTGTCTCGTCTATTTGAATGTATTAGCTTAGTATGAGCAAGGCAGTCATTAAAAATATAGGAAGGTTGTCTCGCTTATTTAAATGTATTAATTAGCTTCTTATCCTGAAGGAGAGGATTAAAAATGTTGTATGGTGTTAAAAGTGGGAGACCATCACAAATGAAGAAGAATAAAATTTTGTTAAAAAAAAGGGATTGGGATTGTGCTTTGAATAAATTTTGCCATTTTATGATTATCTTTAAATATATTGATTCAAGAGCATAAATGATGAGATTGAGAGATTGTACTTTGGACAAGTGTAATGATTGCAATGATAAATAGTTATCTTTATTGGTGACAAAAAAGCTGCTGTATCTAGCTAATTAGATTTGAGAACATATTCACACCTTGTCACTTCAACTTAGGTTTTTTTCTTGTATCATTTTATATGATTTAGACACGACATGACATTTGGGATATCTTAGTGTTTTTATCCTTGCCTTTATAACAAGATCATTTGATTACATTGTATTATAATGTAAATTATTTTTTCTATGATAATATAGCTATTATTTATTGCAACTCTCATTGTAGATTTTTTTACTTTGCTAATAGGTTGGTGTACATATGAGTTTTTCCATTATTTTGGAACAATCTTTAAATTATTGTCAAACACTATTAAAAAGCATAGGCTTGTGCCTCAAATAAATTGACAATTACATGATTGTCTCTTTATATGTTTTTATCTGATCTTTAATAAATTTTAGTCAATTATTTTAAATCTATTTAGTTTGTTTTATATAAATAGTCTAAATAAAAACTCCACACATTATCATAATAATTTTAATAATTTTTTTTCATTTGCATATATCTATTAGTGTAGAGAAGAAAATCACTTATTTTATTCTTAACCTCTATATTTTACACCATTTTTTGTGGATGTCTATAATGCAGAATCCTGGCATTGTTTTTAGCTCTTTTGGAAAACTCATTGAGCTTGGACTTGAATCCTTCATTTTTATATTGAAACCTACTCTTTAGACCATCATTGATATAGTCCCCAAATTTTTTCCCTTCCCAAGATGGCTTGCATGAATAATCTTATCTTAAGGACTAGAAGGACTAGATTGTAGTCAAAGTCTCCACACTTGGGTTGGAATGTGAGTATGATCTCATCAACTACAGTAGATTATAGGTGTGATCTCACCCCCTAGATTAGATTAGGAGTGTGATCTCTATCTTGGACTAGATCATGGGTATGATCTCACTCCTTAGTCTAGATCATGGCTATAATCTCTTTCCCTAAACTAGATCATGGCTATAATCTCTTTCCCTAGACTAGATCGCAAGTGCAATCTTTCCCTCTAGCTTTAAAATCCAAAGTGACTACTTTCTAAGGCCAATAACACCATTACATGATTGTTACACATCAAATATTCACTATAATTTCAAATTGTGTATCTATAATTATGTATTTAATTTGAGCATCCCAAGAAACTTTCATTATCAAATATCAACAAGTATCACTTTGCATTCACATATTAAATCACACATAAAATTGAAATGATTGTCATAAGTCTCCATTTTTATTAAAAATAATTACTCAAAACCACTATTCTATCTTTCTCTATTTTTATATTATAAATCAATTCTAGGGTCCTAATTATCATCTAAGCTACATTAATCACTATTTTCCCTTTATATAGAATGCTTCCAAATGAGCTTCTTTTAACACCACACTATTTTCAACTATAGACCTATACTCAAAGTAATATTTAAAAAAAGTGAGATTCTATAGTGGATAATATTACATCATGCATAGGTGTCTAAGGAAATACAAGTACCCAAAAGTGTGTAAGTCATCTTTTTAATTTTAATTATAACTAAATATCCCCAAAATCATAGATGGTATAATAGCCACAAAAATAATATACCTCTAATAAAAATATCATCAATCAAACCTTTTGTGTCTCTTATATCATCAAGCAAACTTGAAAAACATGAGTCCCTCGACAACACTGCTAGAGACAGAGTGAAGACCATGGACTTGTGGACTGAGGAAGAAAAGAAGTATATGGTGGATTGCCTTAAGAAAACTGTTGAAGATCTTGAGAAATTTAAGAGTAATCATGATGAGAAGCTTCCAGGTGTGGAGGACAAACTCAAGCACATAAAAGAGTCTATCTAGGTGGTGATGAATACTAGCCATAAGATTTTAAAATCTACGGCTAATGCTATGGATATGATGGTGGATAGTCTTGAGAATGCTTATCAAGACAAGACTGTTGCGGAAGAGGAGGTGGATAAAGTACATAGTCAGGAAGGTTACGGTGGACCGTGTAAAAGAACTAGAGTAAACCTTAAGAGAAAGGTTGATAAGGCCCAAGCTAACATCCAGGAAATCAAGAAAGTTGCGCGTAATATGAACAAACTAGAACAGGAGGTAGTTGAGGTCCTGAAGAATATGGCCTAACTATGGGTTTGTTGTTGGGTTTTTGTGGGCTCTTTTGTGGTGCTACCTTTTCGGTTGGTTTTGATGTTCTTTTATGGCAGCTTCCTATCTTGTTTTAATCTCTTGCTTGGGTACTTTCTCTGCTAAATCTGTCTCTCGCTTGTTGTTAGCCCCTTCAAAACCTGCTTGTTCCTTAATCAAAAACATGGTTCATAGTCCCTTCTAACCCTTTAATGTATTTTTATTAGTTTCTAGTATTTTCAATCATTTTCTACTATTTTGACTACACTACCTAATTGTTTATAGGTGAAATTTATGTAACTACCATGAAAATTTCAAAATCATTATGGTGATTACATAAATAATGCATGATTATTAAAAAAATTCAACAAAATCATATCTACCAATACAATTATGCAATCACCATGAAAATTTTGTAATTGGAATATAGTTACAAATAAATGGTTTCATTAAAACCATATCTATGACTCATGTAAGCACCAAAATTTAAGTCATTTACTTTTCTTCTTCTTGAACCAACCCCTTCTCCTTCATATGTGACCTATCTCTTCATTGGTACCCTTCTCATCAATAAATACACCCAAGGCTTCTATAAGGTCAAAAAATTTAGGTTAGAAACTATAAAGTAGCATGTCCTAGGTAACTATAGAAATTCCTAATTTTCTATTTCAGTCATTTCCCATCAATCCCCAATAGATTCTCAAGTTTTAGAGGAAATTATAGCTAGTTATGCATATGGATCAATGAAAAAGGAATTCACATTTGAGGATAATTTTGTAAGGACATTTAATATTCCTAACATATAATTTTAACAAATACTAATTTGTAGATGGAATTCAAACACATTAAAATAGGCACAATAGATATTACTCCAAAATATGAAGAGAAATTCAGAATCTATGTATGATATATTTACTACAATTTAGAAAATGATCTAAAATGATTTACAATTACTCCCACAGATCAAATAACAATAATACCATAGTACCACTTTCTTACAAAATCTTCAAAGCTCGAATGCAATCCCTGAATGAGAATGCCCTTAGGAATCAAAGGGGTTTTGTCCTCTGATCCAAGTGAACACAACTCCTATGGGTTTTTATCCACAAAATGGAATAGAACACAAGTGTCCCAAATTTACGAAATGGCAAAGGAATTTGATGCCTTTACATGAACTATTTTCCCTACATTTAAATGATAACATTCCTCTTAAGGAATAGGTTGGCCTTGGGCCCTATTGGCACCAAAGCTAGAATTTGAATTCTCAACACACTACATTATGTTGGCCTTAAGGCCAATTTTGATCCCTTTGGAATAAGCACACCATCATGTGGACCCATCCACATGCTTGCCTTGCCCTTTTCATCTTCTTGAAACTTTGTCATTACCATCCTGCGATGTCTTATCCTTCAAGCCTGTAGAAGTGGATACCAGTTGACTAGCACAATCTCCTTCTATTAACAATAACTTTTTATTAGTTTCTATAATTTTCAATCATTTTCTACTATTTTGACTACACTACCTAATTTTTTATAGGTGAAATTTATGTAACTACCATGATAATTTCAAACTCATCATGGTGATTACATAACTAATGCATGATTATTAAAAAAATTCAGCAAAATCATATCTACCAATATAATTATGCAATCACCATGAAAATTTAATAGTTGGAATATGGTTACAAAATCACCTCTTGTTACAAATAGATGGTTTCATTAAAATCATATCTATGACTTGTGTAAGCACCCAAATTTCTTCTTCTTGAACCAGCCCCTTCTCCTTCATGTGTGGCTCATCTCTTCATTGGTACCTTTCTCATGAATAAATACACCCTTGAGGCTTCTATAAGGTCAAAAAATTTAGGTTAGAAACTATATTTAGTAGCATGCCCTAGGTAACTATAGAAATTCCTAATTTTTTGTTTTAGTCATTTACCATCAATCCCCAATAGATTCTCAAGTTTTAGAGACAATTATAGCTAGTTATACACATGGATAAAATGAGAAAGGTATTCACATTTGAGGATAATTTTGTAAGGCCATGTAATGTCCCTAACATATAATTTTAACAAATACTAATTTTCAAATGGAATTCAAACATAGTAAAATAGGCACAATAGATATTACTCCAAAATATGAAGAGAAATTCAGTTTGTATGTATGATATATTGACTACAATTTAGACAATAATCTGCAATGATTACAATTTCTCCCACAAATCAAATAGAAACAGTACCATAGTACCACTTTCTTGTAGAATCTTTGAAGCTCATATGCAATCCTTGAATGAGAATGCCCTCAGGAATCAAAGGGGTTTCATCTTCTAATCCTAATGAACACTTGGTTTTCAATCCAATGTACACAAATCCTATGGGTTTTCATCCATAGAAGGGAATAGAACACAAGTGTCCCAAATTTACAAGAAACAACATAAGAATTTGATGCCTTTACATGAATTTATTTCCCTACATTTATATGCTAGCATTCCTCTTAAGGAATAGGTTGGCATTAAGCCATATTGAGGTCAAAGCTAGAATTAGAATTCTCAACACGCTACATTAGGTCGGCCTTAAGTCCAACGTTGATCCATTTGGAATAAGCAAACCATCCTGCAAAACCATACACATGCTTACCTTTCCCTTCCCATCTTTCTGAAAAAAAAATTGTTACCACTTCATGATCCCATGATATCTTATCCTTCAAGCCTATAGAAGTGGATATCAGTTGACTAGCACAATTTCCTTCCATCAAAAATATCTTTCTATAGCTCAATCCTCCCTTCTTGATATTTGGATATAATGTGCAAGTACCATCATAGGTTCTATGTTCCAAATTTCACACCTAAACATGCTTCTACGGAGGAACACAGAAGGATTCCCTGAATTGATTATGTCATGACATAGTGAGCCTAAACTATCAATCTTCTAATGGCGATATCTTTCTGGTAGATGATCATTTTCTCACGATCTCTAGTTATGTTGTGGGGACTTTATTACAAATGCTACATCCCAAACCACAAATTGAGATGGACTCTTGTGGATTAATGTAGTACAATTCTCAGATTCCACTCTACAATTGTCTTTCCAGAGAAAGGGACATGACAGGCCACTTAGCCTGCCATATATAACACTTTGGGGATCTCTTAGCATATGGTATCAAATTACCTTATGAGTATAAAATTCATACAATTAATGGTACAAATGCATATGGTTGTGTGTAGCTTACTTCTTAATTGTGAATAGTAATGTTGTCAAAAGATATTATAGATGAATGATACATGATCAAGTTGTGATTGAGCATAATAATACTTTTAGTTATTTGACTCTAAGAGTGGATTATATAAATTCTTATGTGATTTCTGTAGTATGATAATTTTGGTTATTGAAATGACCCATTATTGAGATGTTGTGACATATTTGATCTTATTAACAAAGTAACACTAGTGCAAGTATTTGATGTGTGTTTAGACATAAGGACCATGTCAAGTACTTTGTCAAAAATTTCTAACGACGTGCTCAAATAATCAAGCTAAGAGGTATGATGAGAACATGTATAAAATTTGAAATTATTATGATGTATAAATGTTATGATTCCTCCATTATATATAGATAAGATATCAAATCTATAACTTGGCCTAGAAGCTTGTAATTTCATTCATAAATAGTAAATCTCCTCTATTGATTATTGCATGCATAATGTCTCATTAATTTCACTACCTTCATTTGTGTGTGCCCCTTCAATATCATGAAACTCCATTCCTTGGGGTCTTCTATTAAATATCTTGTCTATGGTTATACATTATGCATGCATTTCATGAAGAATTCTTATTAATAGTTAATTAGATTTATTCATTGTTTTGCATAAAAATTTAGGTAGATTGATTTATTAGAGATATATCAATATTATATTTATCTATTAATTATGTAATAATGTAATTAATGTAAAGAAATATGACATGCTATTTCACATAGAATAATTAGCTCTAATGGTTATATGGTTATAATTAGACTTTGTAGTCAACATATACTTATATAACTATGATAGTTATGTAATAATTATATTAATATTTTTTAGCTAATAAATATTGGATAACTTGGACAAGCTATATTGAAAAAAATATTATTGAAAGTTTATATATATTTTAAAATATTAATAGAAAAGATTTGGGGGCTCTAAGGATGATTCATTCTACAGAAAACAAACTAAAGAATATAATTTAATTATTGTATCACTAATTCTATACCCAAGTATTCCAATGGGATAAATCATTTGAAAACTTAAAAGAAATATATATATGAAATCATGCAATGGTTACTACTTCACTATTACCTAGTATAACATTGAGTAGATTTTTTGTTTCAATGATGAATTTTGGGGAAATGTTTTTACACTTATGTCAACTGATAATACCTAATTATATCATTTTACATCTATCTTGAAGAGGATAACAAAGCATTGTTATAGGAATAATAAATTTATAATTTTAAGACATATAATGTGCAATAACATAGTGGATGTGACTTAGGTTTGTGGCCCAACCATGGAAGTAGCTAACATGCTAGTCAATGCTACCATATTTTTCTAGCAAAATAGTCCAAGTGCCTTTTTTGTGCTTCCACATTTTGAAAACAACTTGCATGTCTTGTATATACTTCCTAATAAATGCACACTAATCGAAAGGGGATAATGCCTTGAGATCATATCACTAAAAGCTCTAGGATTCTATTGGATCATTCCCTCAATCTTCACCTAATATTTGACAGTGGTAAAATGTATGAAAAGGAGGCTACTTGTTTAATTTCTATGGATTATTTTGTAAAACATAGTATGATTAACATTTTGCAAACTGGGCATATTTTGGAAATTTTGATGAAGAATTAAGCATGCCATTCTTGAAATTCATAATGGGCATGTGCACCAAGATGAAGGACCAAAAAGTAGCCACTCCACTTTTTGGTCCTAAAATAGAGAAAATGCAAGCACATTACAATAAAATGTGCTCACGTTATGGTTTAGATTCCATATAACGTGACCACATTATAACACGCTCGCATTTTGTGATGCATTAATTTTTTTCTCTTTCTTTTTTCTTTGTCTTTCTCTTTCACCTTGTTGTTCAATGAAACTATATACGTGAAATAAACATTTTTCATGTATATAGTTTCAAGATTTTTTAGAGTGGTTTTGGATCTCTAGGAGTTATAATGTGAATTCTAGTTTTTGAAAATCCTATAATTTTTTAGACTGGTCAAATTTTAGTAATCAGCATGTCAAATTTCAGTAATCAAGACAACAAATTTTAGTAGTCAACAAGTTGTATCATTTTCTCTCTATCTCATTGTTTATCCCATATTCTCTATACCTCTCTCTCTCATTATCTCTATCCCTTTATCTAACTCTCTCCCTTGAGCTCAAGAACTATCTCTTCACCTGTACATCCCTCTCTCCCTCCCTCTAACTCAAGATCTCCTCTCTCTCCCTACCTCTCACTTCCTCTTTCCTCCTCTATCTATTTGTTTCCCTTTATCTCACCTCTCTCTCCCTCCCTACCTCTCCCTCTCTACTCTCTATCTCCCCTCTCCCTCCATCACTCCCTACCTCTCTCTCTATTTCTCTATAACTCGCATCTCTCTCTCTCTCTCTCTCTCTCTCTCTATATATATATAGATTAGGTGAGTGCAAGATCATGGGGGTCCAAAAAGTGGCAATATGACAAGAAAATGACTGATGACTTTTTTTATCCAAATTTGATGAAATGAAAAGGGTTTATTGAGAAAATTGTCAACTTTCCACCAATATTAGATATGACTTATTTTAAAATTTAATAGATAATTATTATTGATTTTCTACATGAATTATGACTAAAGTCCTAACTGATAAGTTGATTGAAAAATATCTATAATTATCATTTAATGATTTCACATTTTAATCCGAAAGATGCAGCATATCTCTATGCTTCCCATACTATAGGATAAAAATAAAAGTGAATTCTATAATTCTTTGACCAAGCTATATGGCGACAAACAAGTTTTAATATTTTTTAAAATTTATAATAAAATTTCATGACTAATTATTTATTTGCAAAAAAATTACAAAAAGGGTACATTTGTATTTGTGGCCATTTACTTATATTGAAAGTCCCAAAACAAAACAAAAAATTTCTTGTACTTAGGCTAGTTAGACATACACCTACTTTTTATTTTTTCCTGAAATTTTAGTACTATTGCATTGAAATTTTAAATTTTCATCAAATAGATTTACTTTTTTTCCAAAAAAGGACTAGTATCTTAGAAACTAAATTCAATTTTCTATAAATTATGTTCTTACATATTTTCCAAATTATTTCAATAACCTATTCAAACTTTTATGTCAAGTTGCTTAACTTTAATTTTTTCAAAAAAAATATTGGCACTTAAGGGCCTAGTTTGGACCCCCATGATCTTAGCACTGACTCTCTCTCTCTCTCTTCTTTCTCTCTCTTCTCTCTCTCTCAGTCATTCCTCCCTCCCACTCTATTTCTTATATCCCTCTCCCTATCTACCTACATCTCCTCTCTCCATCACTCCCTTTACCACTCTTCTTCTTTCTATTGACCCCTCTATTCCTCATTTATCTCCCCCTCCCTACCTCCTCCTTTTCCATCTCTATTTCCTCCTCCCTCTCCTTTCTATCTCTTCTTCATCTTCTTCTCTTCCTCCTCTCTCTCTCCTCCTTCCTCTCCTCTTCTCTCTCTCTATTCATCTTAATTCTCTTCACCTCACTTCCACTCATTTCATCTTCTTTCTCCCTCCCTCTCTACTCTCCATCTCCCTTCTCTATTTCTCCACCTCTTCCATTACCCCTCACACACACACAATAATAACAATAATACACACAATAACACACACACACTTGTCTCCTCCTATCTCTTCCCCCACCCCATTCCATCATTCATTAAGACTCCTCTCTTTCTACTCTACCTCTCCTTCCATCACTCCCTCTCTATTTCCTCTCACACTAATAAACATTTTATGTCTCCTCTCCACTTCCTCCTCCTCCTCTCTCATACTCTTTATTCTCTCTTATCTATCCCTCTCCTCCCTCTTGTTCTACCTCTTTCTTGTCTTCCTCCCTCCCTCCCCCTTCTTTCTATATCTCCTCTCCATATCTCTACCTACCTCTACCTCTCCATCCATCCCTCTCCCTCTTTCTTTGTCACTCTCTTCTTCCCTCTCCACTTCTCTCTATCTCCCCATTCTCTCTCCCTCTATGTTTTTCACTCCCTCCTCTCTCTCTCTCTTTACCACTCCCTCCCTCCCCCTTCCCTCTCTTCCCACTTCTCCTTATCTCACCTATCCCTCTTTACCTCTCCCTTCTTTCCTCTATATCTCCTCTCTATATCTCTACTCATTTCCCACCTCTTATCCATCCCTCTCCCCTCTTTTGACACTTTCTCCTCTCCACTTCCTTATCTCCTCTCATCTCCTCTCCTCCCCCATGTTTTTCACTCTCCCTCCTCCTCTCCTCTCTTTACACTCCTCCCTCCCTCCCTCTTCTTCCACTTCCTCCACACCACCATCCTTCTTATCTCCTTCCTCCCTTGTTCCTAACCTCCTCCTTCCTCCCTCCTCCTCCCATCTCTCCCTCCCTCCTTCAATCTCCATACTTCCTCCTTATCTCCCTCCATCCTGATTCCACCCTCCCTCTCCTCCCATTAACCCCCTAGAGAGGAGAGGAGTGTATATAAGATGGGGCCACAGAGGAGGAGAGGAGAGATAGAGGGCAGAGAGGAAGGAGAGAGAGAGAAAGAGGGGGAAGGACAGATAGAGGAGAGAGGTAGAGAGGGAGGAGACATAAAGCAGAGGGCTGAGACAGGAGGAGGTGATAGGAGGAGGTGGAGATAGGTGAGAGAGAGGATCCAAGAGAGCAGAGAGGGAAGGAGGAGAGAGGAGTGAGAGCAAGACGGAGAGAGAGAGAGAGAGGACAGAGAGTGGTGAGATAGAGAGAAGTAGAGAGGGAAGGATTGAACGAGAGAGAGAGAGAGAGAGAGAGAGAGAAAGGGAAGGGGGAGGGAAGGAGAGGTGGAGAGGGATAGGTGATATAGAGAGAAGTAGAGAGAGGGAAGGAGGGAGAGTGGGAGGGAGAGAGGGAAGGAGAGAGGGAGAGGCAGAGATAGAGGGAGAGAGAGATAGAAAGATGTATATAGGGAAGAAGAGATAGAGGGAGGAGGAGGGAGGGAGTAGAGAGAGATAATTGTGAAATAGAGAGTAGAGAGGTAAGGGGAGAGAGGAAGAGGGAGAGAGAGAGAGAAGATGGGGTGAGGGAGGATGATAGAGGGGGAGGAGGGATGGAGGAGGTAAAGAGGATAGCCAAGATAAAGAGAATCAGAGAGGAGAGAGAGAATGGTGAGATAGAGAGGAGAGAAAGGGAGAGAGGAAGAGAACAGTGAGACAGGAGACAAGGAGAGAGCGAGAGAGAAAAAGAGGAGGAGGAGAGAGAGAGAGAGAGAGAAAGAGAGGAAAGAGAGTGAGAGAGAGATGACAAGGAGAGGTAGGCAGAGAGAGAGAAGGACAAAGATAACTCAGAGAGGGAAGGAGGCATAGGAGAGAAGAGAGAGATGGAAACGAGGAGGAGGAGAGGAAAGGAGAGAGAAGGAGAGAGGAGACAGAGAGGTGTAGAGAGAGGGTAGGACCCACACGGAGAGACAGGAGAGAGAGATCACAAGACAGGAGCAGAGAGGATGAGAGAGAGGGAGGAGAGAACTGAGAGATGGCAGAGAGTCATGGAGGAGAGACGGAGAGAGAGACAGACACAAGAGAGAGACAGAGAGAGGATGAGGGCAGGAGAGAGAGAGAGAGAGAGAGAGAGAGAGAGAGAGAGAGAGAGAGAGACAGAGAGAGAGGAGAGAGAGAGAGAGAGAGAGAGAGAGAGAGAGAGAGAGAGAGAGAGAGAGAGAGAGAGAGAGAGAGAGAGAGAGAGAGAGAGAGAGAGATGGACACAGAGGGAGAGGGGAGATAAAGATAAGTAGAGAGAGGAGAGGAGGGAGGGAGGGAGAGGTAGAGAGAAGTGAGATAGAGAGAATTAGAGAGGGAAGGGGAGAGAGAAAGAGAGACACAGAGACAAAGAGGGAGAGAGAGGGAGAGGGAATGAGAGAGATAGAATTAGAGAGGAAAAGGGGGAGAGACAGAGACAAACAGACAGATAGACAAAGAGAGAGAGAGATGGATAGATAGAGAGGTAGTCCTTGAGCTTAAGAGAGAGATTTAGATAAAAGGATGGACATAGTGAGAAAGAGAGAGTTCTAAAGCATAAGGGATAAACAATGAGTGAAAAAGAGAGAAAGATGATACAACTTATTGATTACTGAAATTTTTCCTCTTGATTACTAAAATTTGACTAAGTCTGAAAGATTATAAGATCTTCCAAAAACTAGAATTTGAATTATAACTCCTAGAGATCTAAAACCACTCCCAAACATCCTGAAACTATATACATGAAATGTAACTTAAAGTATAAGAAATAAATGTCCATATAACGTAAAGTACATGAAATATAACCTAAAGTATCAAAAAGTAAATGCTCATATGTAAATGTCAACTTATACTTAAATGTTTATTTCATGTACACAGTTTCATTAAATGACAAGCTGAAAGAGGAATACAAAGATAAAAGAATAGAAAATTTAATGCAACACAAAATGTGAGCGCATTATAATGGGAGTGTGTTATAAGGTGCTCATGTTTTCTCTTAATTTGGAAATTTTCAAGCCTTTGGCTTGGATTTTCCTTGGGATTCCAACCCAAAGGCTTGGAGTGACTTTCCAATGTCCAAAGGCATATTTTGTAGATTGTGAAAATTTTGACATAATCTTGAGTGTACTCCCCATCAAGTTTGCATGTGTTCCAATGTCAAGTCCAAAAATGCATGGGTAATGTTAAGCTCTCTCTTAGCTATCTAACCATGTAATTTTTTCACATTTTGAGTATGTTAAGGTTTTCATCTTCAATTTCTTTTGTTGGTGTATCTATTTTCTCTCAAAAACCAATGTTTGGTATTTTTCACTTTATTTTTTAAACATTCATCAAAATTTAAAATAAATTGCATTTTTAGAAACTAGACTCCATTATACACATGTTAAAAAATGATTTACGATCATTTTTCAAAAAAATAGGGGGAGTACGATCAAAGTTTTTTTTTTTTTATGTGTCCACTTTGAAAATTAGTAAAAATTCATATATTCATTAAAGAATTAGTAAAAATTTTGGGGATAAACTACATGATGTTAGCTAATTCTCACCAAAGCAATTTTTAAAATACAAAAAAAGGTTAATATTTTATGGGGGCAACACCAGACGCTATGTTAAGTTTTTTTTTAAAATGACTGATTTTTGTTGGCCCCCTTTTTGAACCCCTTAATCTCTACCATTTTTTAAAAAAAATAGTGGTTTAGAAAGTATATTCAAGCTCTACGACTCTCATTTTCATTGCATCTTAAAATTTTGAGTGTAACTATCTTCAATTTTTCATCCAAGATTAGTCTTTCCTAATTTCAAAAAAAATGGCCACTTAAGACCCCTTTTTGGTCCCCCATCTTTATGTACTTACCCTATTAATGCAAATATTCGCCTATATGGGCCTCATGTTTTGGTTCCCCAGAAGGAATCTATGCATAACACAAAAATTGGGTCAAAAAACATTTTTATTGACCTTCTATTTTCCCTAGGAAGTTAGTTGAAGATGTTGAAAATTTGGTGTGTCGCTTGTAGAAGACCCCTTCCATCGTTCTATTAGTTACGGTCATTCTATTGGTTAAGGTATTGCAATGCAGAATTATGGTGTCCTTGCTTAGCTTTGATGTTTTCTCGTCATGATTTAGGAGTCTTTTCAAGAAAACTGATTCATAAATTTAGAAGGTTAAATAAAAACTACAATAAATTGTATGCATTAATGTGTGCAAAAGATTTCAGACATCCATTAAGGTAATTATTGGATTTAGTTTATATAGTTGATGACTCGTTTACCTTCTAATTTTTCTTGAATAAATATGCCTCCATTTTCCATTATCTAGCATAATTTTTCAGTGATGTTTATTGTATTCCACAACATACATGTACTATATTATCATTTGAAGAACCGATATAAATTTTTCTTCATGTGTATTTTTGATTGATTGTTACCATGGCCTGTATATGGTCATATTTTGGTTTATTAACTGGTAAATGCCCAATTCTTAGACCCTGAAACCTGTAAATGGTCCTATTTCCATCTCTACAACCTACTAGTTTGGCACCATCATCCATCAATTTGCAGATTGATGATACAGAGCCTTCTATTTACATTTTGAATGAAAGATTTTAAATTATTTTTAGTAAATCCATTTCATTCAATTTATGTCTTGGCTTTACCCTTGAAATTTTTCTTGCATGCCTGCTAAGTTTTATTCTTGCATGGCATTCTAGGAGATATTGATACCCTCAAAGATAATCACCAAGTGTCATTATAACTCTTTTCACTTGTTGTTTTAGTTCTTAAATCCCTCTATTCTGATTTTGATCTTATCAGCGTATCTATGGACCTTAATTATTCATAAAAATAACCATTGTTTTGGCTTTGGACTCAACTTCCTTTGTTGTTAGGAAACTAGTTATGTTGGATATATTTCCTTGCATTTTTTAAAGGACCTCCATGATACATAGAGGACCATCAGTCCTCAAGGGTATAGTAGTGTTAAGTAGTCCCCTTTAACCTTCTTCATAGTCTTGATAAGTGATTGTTGAGTGGGACACTTAAGAAGAAGCATGTAAGTTAAAGAAGCATTTTGAGTCAAATTGTGCAAGAGACTTATGAGGGGGATTCTAATCCCTACCATTACTACATAGTGGAGTGAGGGAAATAATACAAGTGAGATAGTATCAGTGTTATCATTCGTAGATTTTACTACCAACTAAATAACGCAGTTAAGATTTCTATCACCGGCCTCCTAAATCTAACTCTAATAGAAGATTTTAGCTAGAGAGAATATGTTATGTAGGTTTATGTTTTAGAGTGTAAGGTTCATGATTAAGGTTATCAATTTTATATTTTAGTGTTGAGGAATTATGCATAATATATTTAACATCTTTAGGAGAGATGTTCATAACATATTTGCTTGTTAATTCTATGGTTGTAATCAAATTGGGAAATACAATATTTTTAAATATATACATGTAATTGGTGATTTACATGAAGAAGATAGTTTTGTTCATGGCTGCTAAAGATACTGTAATTTTACTGTATCTAGAATGACATGTAAATAAAGAGAAAAATTAAAATATGTAAAACTTAAATGATGGATGTATAAGGAGTCAAAAATTAATTAATACTTCACTTTAAATTTGGGATCTAGAAAATAAGTGTAAGAACTGTATCGCATTGAAATTCATCTTTTAGGCACTTTGTTGAGAATTTCATGTGCCTAATCTATCCTAAATAGTTGGCATTAAATTTTAAGTCAATAAGGCATTCTATCAAATCATTCATGTGCCTTGTTTTTGCTTCCAAATTTTATAGGAGATTTTACCAATTTTATGTTTTGATGGTTACTACTATATGTTTATGCATAAAGATATGTATAGATGCACAAAAATAATGGACATGGGTTGTCACTTGCTTTAACAACTATATTAGCTAATTGTTCTTGCATATATGCAGATGATTTGTGTAGAGTCTATACTAATGTATTGTAAACTTGGTAGAACCTACACAATTCAAAGGTGTGTCTAGTTGAATGGTCCACTTAACATTGTAAGACTACATTAAATTTTTAACCTAAGGCCTATAAACATGTGATGGTGTTGCATTGTATGTGCCTTCAGAGACTTAAGGCTACCTAGGTTATCCTATTCAAAGTGTTTTACTTGCTGTAAATTTATAAAACTGGATAACAATGAAAGAAACAAACTAGAGCTAATGGCTACGGGTGTCTACAGCTTAACCTGTAACTAAACTATTGCTAATAAAGAATTACTGAACTAACTTAGAACTACTCAAACTGGTAATTAAATTTATTATAACCTCTGGAGTACCACAAATTAACCAAATGAATGCATACTTATGAACATTAATTATTGATAATCAAAATATGAGAACCTATTCTGCTTACATGCAATTTATGAAATAATGACAAACAAAAATAACTACTAAACATAAATAGAATAGCAATAAATGAAGTGAAGAATAGTTACCTTGAGTGGCCTGCTCAAGTGGTTGTCTTCACTTAACTAGAACCAAAACTAAATATCAAATTTTATGCATCCATGTGAAATTGAACTTCATTCATTACGCATCACAAAATATTACACAAAATCTTCTTCACAAATTGTATTCAATGAAATCATTTTGAATAATCAACATGTATGTAAATAATAACTGAAACTGAAAAGCAACTGATTGCAAAAATAATGAAATCAACTAACTTATCTAAGGACTCCACCACTGGCTATATACAAGCACAAGGGATTTTATTCTAAGCATAACTCCTAACTGCAATCATTAACTACCACTCCTAGCTATTAGAGTATATAGTTAAGATTGAATTCTTCAAACTATAACTGAAAAGAAAGAAGAGTTCTAATAGAACTGAAACTCTATAAAACAGAATTGCATGTAAAGCACACAAACAAATATTCAGAATCCTATCAACAAAAGAATTCTTCTCCAACACTTTATTAGCTATCATAATAATGCACAACCAACTCCATCAGGTGTCTTCATACATTATTTATTGCATTCATCTTGATCTGGAACTTCCCCTATTTCATTGTCCCAATCTTCCTTTTGCTATAGGTTATAGCTTCCAGTTGCTATGGGCTATAGTTTCTTTTTGAGCTATAAGAGGTTAATCCACAAAACATATACACAAAACTAACTACCATAATTAAACACAGAATTTCATCCACATTTCATACATACTCACATATAAACCATGCAATGCTACTATATTATAACCATATTTTCATTACTATGATTTAGGTCCAATGTTGTATAATAAACATGAAAAGATAGCATAGCATAAGAGTATTGTCTGAAAGGTTTATCTAATAGTGTCTAAAAGTATGCATAAAAGCAACAGAAAGTAGGGTAATAACTAAACCCATAATTTCCCCCAACTTATACTTTTGCTTGTCCTTAAACAAAACACTAGGGGTATAGATTATATCACAGGGTGATCTCCCTAAGGTCCATGATAGCATCAACTCCCTTGATCTGTTTTAAGTAAAAACCTTTGTAAGCTGCAAGTTGTCTCATTCTTATGATCCCAGCTTTCTCACACTCCTCACCTTTCTCCCCGATCCAATGTGGAACTAGATAGAGTAGTATAGGTTGATGAAATGTGAGTGGTACCTAGTGAATTCCTATGTCAGTACCATTTTTCATGTATCTATGTACCCTCTCAAGCATAGTGGTAAAATTGTACATCGAATGAGGTTCCTTTCTCTGCAACTTTGGGGTCAAGTTGTTCCATATGCTCTACATATAACTGTAACATTGTTGACCCAAGCCCATAGTTAATGTTTGCATTTTTTTGTAATATGTTTTCCTTAGTTTCATAATTTTTCTTCCTACACCTTTATGATCTAGGAGTTTCAACCATTCATCTATAACTGCATCAGGATCTTTAGATTCTTTCCTTATTGGGAGAGAAAATGATTTCTCCCTCTCCTCATATTCTTTCATTATTTCTTCACTGAATTGTTCATTCTCGTAATAAGATGCTAGTGCCCTTACTTGGAGATCCCCTACAAACATCAAAGGATTCCACTTTGTTTAAATCGACACCACATAGTTGTGTAAATAGTATTCACACAATTGATCCTACTCCTTAGGTGTAGAATCAGCAAAAACATTAAGAAACTCAAATTTTTTGCTTATCCCAACTAATTGATTATTGATTAGCCTACTAAACTAAAAACTTAGAAATTTTTCCTACAGAAATAGTGCATATGTCCTTGTTCAAGGCATGTATCTTATGATTTGTGCAGTTGGATTTATCTACCACTTCTTCCAACTTGACTATTGATTTCCTTAACTCAATATCTTTCCTTTCCAGCACCTTAGCATGTTCTTCAATCAAAGTTTCTTTTTCTTTCTTCCACTTTTCTTTTCTTGTGCAAACTCATCAGTCACCCTCCATAGTTGATAACCAATTGACAAGGTTGTATGGTGAATCAGAGTTCTTAAGGGAGGAGTTATTTGATTTGGTACTACAAGTTCTCCATCCCCTATCTTAGTAATGGCCAATTGTTCCAAAAAGTCAGGTTTAGTACCATGGCCATATGTTTACAATTTTTCTTCCATTTCTTATATTTTTGTTTTATTTTCCTTGTCTTTCTTTTCATATCTCTACACTAACTCTTCCAAATGTTTTATTTTCTCCAAGGCTTATTAGAGCTCCTTCCTAACATTTATATCTTCTATATGCATTTCCTTTGTTTCCATAAACTTCTCATTACCTCCCCTTTCATAGTCTTCATAGGTAGGACTATATAGGGTATTCTTTTGTGTTTTCTTAGCAACATACGCGTCTTTTGATTATGAATTAGAAGTGGTAGACACATATCTCTTCCTTTTCACAGTTGTATTTACATTGTCAGGGATATTTCCCTTCCCTTCAAAGTCTGTATCTACTAACCTTACATCTTCCTCTTGTTTTTCTTTTCCCTTTTCTTCTTCCTCAGGCTTTTCCACACTTCCCCTCATGACACCTTATTTCTTTAATCTGTTTGAATGCCTAGGTGTAGGTGTTTGTTTTTTAACATCCTTCTTCTTCTTTTGAACATCCTTCTTTATCCTTTTTTGTTTTAGAAGGTGTGGATGATGTGGATGTACTACCTCTTTTGCTCTTGGGTTTTGGTAATTTTGAAGAAGATAGAATTTCCTCCACTGTTGGTGACCTAGATTCTAGCACGTTGTGCTCCTCACGCTCACCTTGGCTATGAGTAGGTGAAGCCATAGGTGATACATGAGGAATTTCTCTTACAAGTTCATCTTGTAGCTCTAAAGTCTTAGGAACTGCAAGTGCCTCTAGTAAACTATTAATATCTTCACATTTCTTAAAATATTCCTAGTATACATGTGGGTACTGAATTTTCAAGCTTCTTTTTACTAATAAGGCAATCAAATAGTGGTGTGATAAGTCAGTGTCACTTTGTTTCCTCAAATACTCTGATGCCATTCTTTTCAACATATTATAAAGGAAATTTGGCACATTTACCAACCTATTGTGTCGAAGGTGACTAAGCAATTTAAAATGTATAGTATACAAAATATTTTGTCTACTATCACAGGTAAGATATCTAATAACATAGGAAGCACAATTAACCCAAAACCATGGAAGAGAGAACCTTTTTGTACCTTGTGACGATGAGTCCAAATTCTCTCCTCGCTCACAGAATTCCTCCTTGATGGCCATTGTATTTGCGCGTACTAGAAACTTCGCTCCAATTCTAGGTAAACCAAAAACCTATGCTATGATGACTTCAGATGCATCCATTGATATTCACTTCACCATTGCTTCATCATGCTCCAATGTGGCTACAAACCTTCATGCTATATCATTATCAAATTCTGTTAATTTTAGGAAATAATCGAGCCAACCCACTCATATGAAGATAGGTAAGACCATTGCATCTTCCAGTATTTTCTTGTAAGTCAATGGCTCTCTCCTAATAACATCACCTCCCAATATGACTTCTCTTTACTATGCTCAATGTGTTAACCTTGAAAAATCATCTTAATTCCATTCCACCACCTTCAAAACCCTTCTCCCATTCTGTTGTTTTCCTCGTGCACTTTCACTATCATACTGTAACTACAACTCCCCTTCTTAGTATTAGCTTAATTGAGCTCAAAAATAGTTTATGGGTTCAAATTAGCTCAAGTTCACAATATTAGGGAATTGGAAATTGAAAGCATCCACAAAAAGTAGGTGCAATTTTAGGATTTTTTGCATGTCATATCTATCTGTTGCTTTTGGTTTAGGTGGCGAAAAATGAAAAAATTGGCTGAGTTGTATTCTCCCCCCAACTTAAGGTTTGAAGTAACCTCACTTCAACTCGTGATTGGGAAGGGTATGATTAAAAAGTATGGAAGTTAATGGTATAAATATTTTTCATGCTTAATTTAATATGAAAGACATAATGAAAGCATTAAGAAATCTATGGTAATTATGATAATATACCTTGCGTACCTACTAAGAGAGAATAACTAATCATCGCGCATGTAAACTAAATAGCATGTATTTGGAATATGATTTAATGTGACCGAAAATAACTCCAGGTGAATGAATTTTGAGGTGGCAGATGTGACGTAATGAACAGATTAGATGAATAATAGTTGGTGATGTGACAATTCAAACGTTTAAAAATTGAATTAGCAGCATAAAATAAAAGAAGCGTGTGGCGGGTACATATTATGAAAAGATGGATACTGCATGTGAGAATTTTGAGGTGAGAACGTTTGAACTGCAATTAATGTGGTGTCAAGTGATTTGAAATGTTTTATGCTAGACGGTGCTACGGGTACCTTCGGCAACAAGGCCCTTTTTGAATGTTGATAACTATTATGCTATAGGTCCCTATTACAATAGGACCCTTTCTGAATATGTAATAGTTAAATAGAAAATAGATCCCTCTAGAGAAATTATAAACATCATTATAACCGTGTTGTGTGTGCTTGTGAGATAAAATAAGAAATTAATCTTGAGTGATCTCAGTGATTGAGTTGTGTAGCTCAATCACTAGGTCACCTGAAGTACTTCGTATGTCATGTGTTGTTGAGATATCACTTTGTGTTTCTAAACCCATATCTGGATCACTGCGAGCACCATACTGTTGAAACAAAGAGAAAATAAAATCTTCCTTTTGTATTGGTTTCTTATAAAGCTTCAGCCTATGGCCATTAACCAAAAGTGAAAACCTCACTACATCTATGGTGTGCAAGTTGACTGCTCCATTAGGGAAGACTTGATTGATCTCATAAGGTCCCAACCACCTGGATTGGAGTTTTCCTTTGAAATATTTATTCCTTGAATCATATAATAAGGCTCAATCCCCTACAGTAAACTCCTTTGTTTTGATATATTGGCCATGCCACTTCATCCTTTTCTTTTGTATTATCTCAATGTGATGGATTGCCTCCATATTGATTTCATCCAGTCCATTTAAGCGGTGTAACCTCTCCTTTTGATCTAATGTTAGATCCATTTTCATCTCCACTGTCGTTATTAATGTCTTATATTCAAACTTCATTGGGAGGACTATTTTTTTACGATATAATAGCTCATAAGGTGTAAAACAAGTTGATGTTTTCTAGGTTGCTCTATATGCCCATATTTCTTTCGGTAACCTTGCAACACATAATTGCACAGTCTTGGTGAGAATATTTTCAATTTCTCTATTAGTATCCTTCACCTAACCATTGGCTTGAGGGTGATAAGTTGTTGACTTTTTGTGCCTAATTTTGTATTCTTCAACCAATTTGGTGATGAGGTATGAAGTAAACTATGGACCATGATTAGTGACGATTTCCCTCAGTACTCCATACCCAATAAAAATTTCTTCATACAAGAATTTAGCCCCATTGTCATCTCTAGAAAACTATAAGGCCTTTACTTCTACCCACTTAGTTAGATAGTCAATGCAAACTAGAATGTATTCCTTATTATTTGAAGTACGTGAGATTGGTCCAATAAAGTCTAGACCCCATTTGTCAATGGGATCTAGTGTTAACTGAGGCTACAATGGCATTTCATCACTCCTGGTTGGCTTACCCATTCTTTGAGACCTATCACAGCTCCTTGTGTATTTGACAGAATCCTTGTGCAAAGTTGACCAATAGTAACCAGTTGTGAGGATTTTGAATGTTGTTTTTTTTGCTGCAAAATGACTCCCGCATGGCTCATCATGGAAAGCCTTCATGATATCAAAGATTTCATCTTCCCTTATGCACCTTCTCATGATGTTGTTAGGGCCAATGTAAAATAGATAACCTGATATCTAAGAATATGGAAAACACTTGTGTATCAGCTATCTCTTTTCCCTTGGAAAAAAGTGTGGTGGAATCTGTCATCTCACTAAATAATTTGCAATGTCAGCAATACCATGGTATATGTACATTTAGAGAAAATAAGTGTTCATCTAGAAATGAATCATCCACTACTCCTTTAGCTAATTGTGTTGGCAATCTTAATAGAAAATTTTCCACTACATTAGCCTTACTAGGTTTCTCCACTATTGTAATATCAAACTCTTGTAGAAGGAGAAGCCATTTTTCTAATCTACCCCCAACTACAGGCTTGTTCATTAAATATCTAATAGATGTATGGTCTGTATGGACAAAAACTGAATAACTACTAATGTAATGCCTAAATTTATTGATGGCATACACTATTGCTAGCATCTCATTTTTTGTAGCAATATAATTCAACTATACTCCCTGAAGATTCTTGCTAATGTAGTAAATTGCATACTCTTGATTACCTTCTTTCTGACTCAAAAATGCTCCAATAGAAAAATCTGAAGCATCAATATGTATATGAAAGGGTAAGGTTCAATTTTCCCCCCTCAAAATAGGTGCTTGATTCAAGGATTTCTTCAACTCTTCAAAGGAGTGTTGGCACTTTGATGTCCAATCAAATTCGATATCTTTACTCATTAAAACAAACAATGGTGCAGCAATCTTACTAAAGTCTTTAATAAACCTCTTGTACTAGCCTACATGGCCAAGGAAACTTCTAATATCTCTTTGCTTCTGTGGAATAGGTAATGTAGAAATAATTTCTATCTTATGTGGATCAACCTGAATCCCTACACTAGATATGAAATTCCCTAAAACAATTCCTTGAGTCATCATTATAAAGCATTTTTCATTGTTGAGTGACAAGTTATGTTCTTTACATCTCTTTAATACCTTTCCAAATTGTTGAGGGCTTCCTCATAAGTTTCCCCATATGTGGTGAAATCATCTATATATAATCAAAAAAGATGTTGAGCACTACTCTTTGAAAAGTAGCCAGAGCATTGTATAAACCAAAGGGTAGAACAGAGTATGCATAAGTACCCCAAGAACAAGTGAATGTCGTCTTGTCTTGATCTTTTGGAGCAATTTTTATCTGATTGTAACCACTAAAACCATCTAGGAATGAAAAATACTTCTTCTCAGCTAAAGAGTCAAGGACTTGATCTATAAAGGGCAATGGAAAGTGGTCCTTCCTAGTGGTTGTGTTTAGTCTACACAAACTCTCAATTTTTCACCTTTCTTGGGAACAATGACCAAAGGTGAGACCCATTTATTGTTGGATATAGGATAAATGAATCCTACATCAAGGATTTTTTAAAGTTCAGCTTTGACTATGTCTCTCAAGGCAGAGTTCATTCGTCTTTGAGGCTACCTAATGGGTCTATAACCATCATTGATATAGATCTTATTTATACATAAGTCAAGATATATGTCTTTCATATCATGGTAATCCCATGCATATGTTGTTGGGTAAAAGCACAAAGTTGTCACACTTTTGACCAACTAAATAGTTCTGAGTGAAACAGTTTCAGCCAAACCAATTTCGCCTGAAACCACATGGCCTATATGTGGCACATAGAGTTTCGAGCGAAACCCTTTCACCCGAAATCATAAAATTTGATTTTTTTGCTTTGTCGCTTTGAAATGTGGCTTATTTTATGTGTGGGGTTTGGTAGAAAGGGTTTCGATCAAAACCCTTTATATCGAAATTGTCTATGTGGCATCCTAGTTAGTAGCCAACACAGCTTTTTTCATAATTTTCTAAAACTTTCAACTTCAACTAAGTATTTCTTCAGTCAAAATGATTTTTTTTTTTAAAGGAAAAAGAAAAATACCCTTTTGTAGAGCTCGGAGTGGTGAATCCAAAAATGTAATTTTTTTATATTTTGATTAGTTTTAATATATTTTATTTTTAAAATAATGCAAGTAAGTTGTTAAAGTTAAAAAAGAGGCTAGTTAGAAATTAAAAAAATAGTATTTAAACATATTAAAAAAATTTGAAAAATATATGGTGCACTAGAGGAGAGAGTCCTCTTCAAAACGGTATAATTTTTTTTTTGAGAATAATTAAAAAAATAGTCAATAGTAGACATGAAATGAAAACTATCAAATTTTGACAAGTTTGACTTTAAAATGTTATTACGAGAAAAATATACATCAAAATTTCAAAAAAAAATCATGCACTAGATATTGAAGTTACCTATTTGAAAAAAAAAATAGAGAAAAATAAAGTTTTTTACTATTTGTTTCTTGACGTCAAGTGAACATCACTTTTTCCTAAAATTTTAAGCATTCCAAAACCTGCTCTTAAATTGATTATAAAATAATCAAAACAAGTTTTAAAAAATTACAGGAATTAACTTTATCAATATTTCTACATTTCATTAGTTTACATCATTTTGAAATTCAAAACATAAATACCACTTTTATGTGGTCAAAGTTCATTATTTTTTTTGTTGTTGAATTCCTTTATAAAGTGTGACACGGGTTTGTACTTTTACCCTGTTGTGTGTGCCTGCAACACTATGTGCAGGGAATTTTGTCGGTCTTCAATCAATGCATTGTTTAGTTCAACATTTTTCCTAGCATGACTTCTAATTCCTTGGATGATTCTTACACATATGAGAGGTCAAGGCTTGGAATGATTGGTACACACCATTGTAGAAGAAATGAAAAATCTAAGATATTTCTTTTGAAGAATTGGTGGGTATAATGCTTTGTAAAGGGTCTTGTGGGCATTTGAGACAATCATGTTATTGCGAGATCATGTCACAATCATTATGTATTATGTGAGCAATGAGCTCATATTCATCCTAATCATCCAATAGAGGGTTGCATTCTATTGTCATCAAATTCTATAGGGAATAATTATCTTCCTTGTCCAAAGTGGGCCAAATAGTTTGTTCAAGACCAGCATAAAGTTGGGCTGGAGGATAGAAGACCAATTTCTTGGTCACAATCCTATTAAATATTATCATATTGCTAGACCTACAACCTATGAATGTATCAGTTATAGCTAACCATGGTCTACCTAGGATGAGTGGGTATCCTGCAAGATTAACCTTTGGCTATAAAACTATAAAATCAGTAGGATATTCCCAAGAATCTAATACAATAACTAAATCTTCAATGATTCCTTCAGGCTTGACTATTGACCTATTAGCCAATTGTAAAATAGTTTGTGTAGCTTTAAGGTTGGCTAACTAAAGTAATTGGATTATTTTTTAGTCATACCATTGATTGTTGCCCCTGGTTCTATTAAGGTGTTCTTGATAAGGGTTAACATCCACTACTGGACTACCAAGGTCTGTTTATTTAGGGATAGTTATGTTCCCTAACATGATATCTACAAGGTTTCCTAGGACATGTACTATCTAAGGATCTTTCCTTTTCCTCCCTGGTTTCTTAAGACATAGGTCCCTGACTGCTTTAGTATAGATTGGAATGTCCTTAATAGCTTAGATGAGAGGGATCTTGATATTAACATCCCTAAGTTGACCCAACAAATATGTCTCAACTTGTTTGTGATGCTTTTGAATGGCTAAGCATCCAAGGAAAGGAGGCTTGGGACCTGAGGTAGTTTGGTGTACCTGATTTGACTTAAGTTCCAAAGGTTTTTTTTCTGAAGCTTCAACTGCAAGTTCATCATCCTCCATCTTAGTGATTTGAGGAGATGAAGGTCCAACAAGTTGTTTCCCTAACCTAACATGTATATCACTCACCTCTACCCCATAAGTGGGGTATTGTATAGCTTCATTAATATAAACCTATTGGACAAGCTTGTTGTTAAGGTTAGGTGTAGGTTGGGAAGGTATTTGTGGTGGTCGGAGTGATTGAGATGTAGGATTTGATGGAGGCATAATGGCTTGTTATTAGGGTTGAGGAGGAAGCATTGGCTGTTGATAGTTCATGTTTCGTTGTTGTCACTGCTGACCTTTTTTCCATTGAGGTTGTCATTGATTATGTTATGTTGGCCATTGGGGATTGTAATTGGAACCTTGAAAATTTTGTTGTGACCAAAAATTTGGTTGCTGTTGGTTCCAATTTCGTTGAGGTTGTGGCCATTGTTGAGGTTTTTTCCATTGATTTTGATTTCCAATGGGAAAGGATGAATTAAAGTTAAGAGGGTCTTATGGAACAGCTTGGCTTTATTTCCATGTCCTTCTTTGAACTATGTAAAATATTTTCCCATCCTCTCCTTCAAGTGGCTGAAAATCAGGTTTCTCAATTTTGTCTTGTTGAATACTAACCACCCTCTTGCATTTACATTTTGCTTTCCTTTTCCTATAGTTGGGGCAATATTCAATGAGCATTGCTTCAACTTCCTCTTGCTTCTTCTTGATGTGGAGAGTATCCAACTAAGTGGCTAAATGGTTGATAATGTCCTTCATGTTGGACAATAAATTGCTTAACTCTATCTTTAAAACCCCTGTGAATGATTTGTTAATAGTGGATGGCATGTCTCCTCTTGGTCTCTTAGTGAAAGTCCTGGAGTAATTCCTGCAGACTTTGTAGATGTCTTCAAATGGTATTGAGAGATATCCCCTTGTCCACTAAGGTTGAGGGCATCCATACAGTCCTCATTGACTCCCCTCAAAAATACTAACTTGAGGGATTCTTTAGACAACTTGTTTTGTGGGTTTTTCTTCAATGAAAATTGAAATCTCTATTGCAGATATGAGCAAGTTTGGTGGCTTTTTCATTAATTTTTTCATTGATGTCAACACAGTTTAGTATGTTGCAGATTATACATGTATGGTTGAGATGTTGCTGAGATGTTGTGAGTACATGGAGCTATCTTTATAGTGTTGTAGATGTGTTGGTTTGATAAGTTTCCAAGTACTTTTGAGAAAATTAAATAAAGAGAAAACAGAATGTTGAAAGTGTTCAGAATGTGCTCTGGTTTGTGATCTACATTTCTCTTGTGTTGATCCTATGCTTGTGTGGACCTGAAGGTTTGATAATGGTGATTTAGTGGTGATATCTCCTAAGTTTTAGCTTCTGGTGCGATGGTATGTAAAAGTTATGTTCACTAGTATGTGAACTATTCTGGCAGAGTTGGTATTTTGTGGATTGGAAGAAATATTGTTGCTCTGCAATTTTTCTCTATTTTGTTTCAGATCTTATGGATCTGGAATATGTCTTGTGAAGGTATTTTTTGTGCTCTAGCAAAGATGTTTGAAGATTGGTGATCTAGAAGTCATGTTTCAATAATTCAGTGTGAAGTTTATACAATTTAGATGGACTGATGAAATATGTTCAATGGTTGAAGTATGTTTTTTTGTTGTGGATGTATCTAGAAGATTCTGAGATGTATTATCATGCTTAAGGAAGCATGTTGTGGCGTTTGCATGTCATCTTCTGGTTGGGAAGTGTGTACATCAATGATTATTTGTGTTTTCATTAGGTTTGGTTGACCTAGTGTTTACACTTCATTCAAAGAATAAAATTAATTTGAGGAAGCATGTGATTGATCTAAGACATCATTTTTCGGTCTTGGTTAAATGTTTTATCAAGGTCCACTCTTATTCCTTTCCATCGCAGAAATTTTGAGTTGCCAACCTATTTTTAATTTATGAAATGAGGTATTCGTGGCCAACCTTGGAGAAAGTTTCTAAGGTTGAGGATGGTATAAAATCAAGTCGAAGTGTGAAGATTTGAATGATAGAGTGATGCAAAGTGATGAAAGTGAGCCACAAATCATAAGAGAAGAATTGTGTGTGTGAGTTGTGATAGTAGTTTTTCAGTGTGTTGAAGGCAGTGAGCTCAAGGTTTCTACAATCCTACGGATGTCCATTAATTGTTGTGGTGGATCTTTTTGTTCTCTTTTGTATCTATAGGAAGTGAGCCTCCCTATTGGACAGTGAGTCCTTTCTATAGGCAGTGAGCCTTTGTATTTGGATAGTGAGTCATCTTCTGGGTAGTGAGCCCTTGGTAGTGAGCCTTTGTTTTATAATCTTTTATATTGTGAGTTAACCCTCACCATGGTTTTTCCCTCATTGGGTTTTCCACATAAAAATCTAGTGTTCATTGTGTTAATTTGCTTTATGTTATTTGTGTTTCATGCTCTTACTTAATAATAGAACAATGTGGTTGTGGAATTAATAAGTGTTGAAGTTTTAAGTTTTAATTGTGTGACAACTGATTCACCTCCCCTCTCAGTTGTCCTACGCCTGTTTAACAATATCTGCATATAATCTCTTAATGGATCATCCTCCTTTTGTGAAATTTTGAAAATGTCATCTCTCCTTCTATCAAATCCTCTACAATAGTCTTAGTACTTCTCCAAGAGCACTATTTTCATGCTATCCCAATTAGGAACATCCTTTCCTAAACCCATAAACCATCTTAGGGTTGCATCTTTTAGAGTGGCATAGAAGAGTTTCAGTTTATGACCATCAGAAGTGTAGTCATAACTTCTGCATAGGACATCAAATTCAAACATAAATGTATTTGTATCTTCAGTCACCAACCCATAAAATATTGGTAATGTTGAAAGAGGGATATTCTTCAACACAATAGCCCTTTCTTGATTGGTGATTGGGAACTCAAAGGTTGCCCATTCGGGATCATCCACTACATCACCCATGGTTCGATAGGTCCCCTTTGTCTATGTGCTAGATGTTGGTGATAGGGAAAATTATTCTTCAATATTACCCTTGCTCTGAGTATTGGATTCACCAATTTCTGCTATGGCTTCTTGGCATGTAGAGGGAAGGAATATGGCCAAAGAGTTTTTGTGCCTCCACATACATGAAATATGGCTTTATATAGTAGCGGTCTTGCACAATGTTACTATATTTTTTTAGTGATTTGAAAAACATTAAGTCGATCAATCCTAATGCTGAAAATAGAGTGTAAACTATGAAAGCTCAGAAAACAACTCTATGAAGTTAGCACCATCCCCAACAATAGTGCCAAAAATGTAGAGTCTATACTAATGTATTGTAAACTTGGTAGAACCTACACAATTCATAAGTGTGTATAGCTAAATAGTTCACTCAACATTGTAAGACTACATTAAATTTTCAACCCAAAGCTTGTAAGCTTGTGATGGTGATGCATTGTATGTGCCTTCAGATACTTAAGGCTACCTAGGTTATCCTATTCAAGGTGTTTTATTTGTTGGAAATTTATAGAATTCCATAATAGTGAAAGAAACAAACTAGAGCTAATGGCTATGGGTGCCTACAGCTTAACCTATAACAGAACTACTGCTAATAAAGAATTATTGAACTAATTCAGAACTACTCAAATTGGAAGTTAAACTTATTCTAACCTCTAGAGTACCACAGATTAACCAAATCAATGCATACTTATGAACATTCATTACTAATAATCAAAGTATGAGAATCTATTCTACTTTACACGCAATTTATGAAATAATGACAAACAAAAATAACTACTAAATAGAAATAGAACAGCTATAAATGAAGTGAAGAACAGTTACCTTGAGTGGACTACTCAAGTGGTTGTCTTCACTTAACTAGAACCAAATCTAAATATCAAATTCTACGCATCCATATGAAATTGAACTTCATTCATTACGCATCACAAAAGATTACACAAAATCTTCTTCACAAATTGTATTCAATGAAATCATTATGAATAATCAACATGTCTGTAGATAATAATTGAAACTGAAAAGCAACTGATAGCAAAAATATTGAAATCAATTAACTTATCTAAAGACTCCACCACCGACTATATACAAGCACAAGGGATTTTATTCTAAGCATAACTCCTAACTAAAATCATTAACTACCACTCCTAGATATCAAAGTATAAACTATAACTGAAAAGAAAGAAAAGTTCTAATAGAACTAAAACTCTATAAAATGGAATTGCATGTAAAACACACAAACAGTTATTCAAAATCCTATCAATAAAAGAATTCTTCTTCTCCAGCACTTTATTAGCTATCATAATGATGCATGACCAACTCCATCATATGTCTTCATACAATACTTATTACATTCAGCTTGATCTAACACTTCCCATGTTTCATTGTCTCAGTCTTCCTTTTGCTGCAAGTTACAACTTCTAGTTGCTATGGGCTACAGTTTCTTTTTGAGCTGCAAGAGATTAATCCAAAAAACATATACACAAAGCTAACTACCATAATTAAACACAGAATTTCATCCACATTTCCTATATACTCACATATAAACCATGCAATGCTACTATATTATAACCATATTTCCATTACTATGATTTAGGCCTAAGGTTGTATAATAAACATGAAAAGATAGCACAGCATAGGAGTATTGTCTGAAAGATTTATCTAATAGTGTTTGAAAGTATGCATAAAAATAATAGAAAGTAAGCTAATAATTAAAACCATCAGTTTGTTTCCTCGGAAAGTTTCTAAAAAAATTGATGTATTTATCTCATTTAATATTTTAATTGATGTTGTGTTTTCTTCTAAAACATGGAAATAATTATTCTTTTCATATAAGCTAATGAAGAATAAGAGCACTTTAATGTCTTATTTCTACCATAGGAACAATAATATGTGCTCTATGTATTAGTCTAGGTCTAAAGAGGATGTAGTAAATGTTGCAAGTATGAGTACTATTTGGTGTTGTCGTTGATGTCAACAAGCTTATGTTTGTGTTGTCATTAATGTCAACTGGTGATTATTTGATTAGTCACATTATGTTGTCACTAGTAAGTGTTACTAGTGTCAACCTCTAGTGTTGCTTTGATAAGATTTTGTTTATGGATGTGTAATTGAATTGTAGTTGGTTTAGTGATGATGAGGAAGTTTTGAAAATGATGAGCGTGTTTCTAGTACTTGGTTTCCAAGTGCTTTCGAGAAAATTTGAATAAAAGAGGAAACAGTGTGTTGAAGAGGTGTTTTGGTCTACAGAGTGGTGTTATGGTTTTTCTTTGCATTTCTTCTATATTGAAGAGGTGTTCAAGTATACAGAGTGGTTTTCTAGTTTTGCTTTGTATTTCTTCTATGTTGAAGATTTGCTTGTGTGCTTCAGATATGTTAGCCAAAGGTGTTCAGAGGTTCTATATCCAGAATTTCTTGGTTTGGATCATTGTGCAGAGAGTTGTGTTCACCAGTATGTGAATTGTTTTGTAGTGTTTTATGGGAGAAATGATTTTTCTCCACATTTCTCTGTAGCTTGATTTCTAATCCTGCAATTCTAGAAGTTTGCTGATAAGGTTCATATTTATCTTCAGTCCAAGTTGTTCATGGTTTGGTGGCATGTGAGGTGATTTCTCATGTTACCTATATGAAAGGTTGTTTGAGTGTATTGGGTGTGTGCATTCTTCAAGTGAAAGTTTTTCTGGAGGATTTTGTTGGATTTTAGAGTGTTCGTGGAATATTCCAAATTGTGTTCAAGTGATGTGTGTTGTCCACAAGTCATTTTTGGATTGAAAGAAGCATGTAGTTAAATGTTAATGGTATTTACATAGTTGGCCGACCTTGGGTGTTTACACTAATTGTGGATTTGCTTCAATGATTGTGGAAGTGTGGTGTGGCGTGTATGAATGTATTTAGGTCCGAGTTAAGGTGTGATGTAGTCTTTCTTCATTCATTTCCACTATGGGAATATTTTGGTACCAACCTAATTTGAATTTGAACAACTAAGGTGAGTAGTAGATTTTGGAGAATGTTTTCAAGGTTGAAGAAGGTATAAATAAGTGTTGTTTTGATGGAGGATTTGAGTGTGAAGTGTGTGATGTGAATTATAGAAGTGTGAAGTGTGAATTCGTGAGGTGCAGTGTGAACTTCAATGAGTTGGACTACTAGAAGCAGTGAGTAGAAGGTGTCTACAATCTTCAAAAGGATTGTGAATGTGTTGGTGATATTGTGGTGGACTTTTCTGTTGCATTAAGATGGATTTCTCATTGTAACATCCTTCTTTCTTCTTTTCTATAATCTAGCAATAAGCCCTTCTTTCTTTTGGGCAGTGAGCCCTCTAACAGTGAGCATATTGTATTTGGTGTTGCAATTACTTTATATTGTGAGCTAATCCTCACTGTGGTTTTTCCCTTCTTAGGCTTTCCATGTAAATTTGGTGTTCTATTGTGCATGGTGTTGATGTGTTTCAATTTTTGTTAATAATATTTCATGCTTGATCAATATAACAGATTAAGGGTCAATTAAGTTAATGTGGATCTTAATGATGTTTATGATGGTTTTAAAATTTTAATGTACAATTGATTTAGTCCCCCTCAATTTTCTTGGGGGCATTCAACAATTGGTATTAGAGAAAGGTTCCTTGGAAGAAAGGTTGACCACTTGAGGTAGATCTAGGATGACACACAAAATGGATGCTCCTTTGTTTGATGGATCAGACTATGGTTTTTAAAAGACAAGGATGGAAGGTTTCTGGGTATCTCTTGGATTTGGAGTTTGGAAGTCTTTTGGGACTAGATATACATGCCTACTAGTGGTTTGAGTATTGATGATGAAATTAAGGCCTATGAAAATAATGGTAAATCAAGGTATGCTCTTTTAAGTGGTCTTTCTAACACTGAACTTGTGAAAGTTAGGAATTTGAAATATGTTAAAGATATCTTGACAAAGCTGGAAAGTATATATGAAGGGGATGTTAAAGTCAAGCAAGCTAAGATGCAAAATCTAAAAATCTCATTTGAGAACCTATGAATGGCTAAAGATGAAAACATTACAAGCTACATATAGAAGGTGGACGAAGTTGTCAATTCCATCAAAAGTATTGGTGGAAAAATTGGAGAAAAAGTGGCAAAGAAGGTACTAAAAACTCTACCTAAATCTTATAGTCAAAAAGTTTATGCTATTGAGGAAGTTCAAGATTTTAGTAAATATTCTATAGATCAGTTGTATGGTGCTATATCTTCTTTTGAAATGAGATAATTTGGTCCAAGTAATGCAAAGTTGAGACTGCTTTTAAGGCTAGCAAATCATAAAATACTGAAGAATTAGATCAAGAGAATCTTGATGATGTAGAAGCAAAGTTTGTGAGAAGAATGAAAAATGGTACTTGTAAATATAGAGGTAAGTTACCTTTCAAATGTTTTAGTTGTGGTAAGATAGGTCATTGTACTTCAAAATTCCCAAACAGAGCTTTGAATGGCAAGAATAAAGAAAACAAAGGTAAAGAAAATAAGAAAAGTTATTATGTTAGAGAGGATGCAAGTATATCTGATGATGAATTTGATTATGGGGATGATGAGGATAGTGAATGGTTGTTCATGGATATTAAAGATGGAACTAATTCTGCTAACTTTGAGAAATGTGTGAAGGAAAATGCTTTGGAAGCAAGTCATAATGCTATGGTGACTATTGTTCATGCTATAGAAGAAAAGAACTGTTGGATTATTGATAGTGGATGGTCAAATCATATGATCAAAGAGAAAAGTAAGTTTGTTTAACTTGAGAAATATGGAGGTCTAGTTAAGTTTGGTGATGATACATCTACTAAGATATGTGGAAAAGGATCAATTAGTTTTGATGGCAAGCATAATACATATGGTGCTATTTATGTTAAGGGTTTGAGACATAACATTTTGAGTGTTGAACAAATGTGTTGCATAGGATATAATCTTATCTTTCAAGATGATGGATGTGAGATTAGAAAAGGCTTCAGAATTATGGTTGCTACTGGAAGAAAGACAAATGGAAATGTTTATCAGCTTAAAGGTGTCAATGGCCATTGCTTTATGACTCAGACCAATGAAATTTGGCTATGGCATGGAAGGATGTGTAACATCAATTTTGATAACCTAGTAAGGATAAATTCAATTCAAGTTGTGAGAGATTTTCCAAAGATTACAAAGTCTATCAATGTCATTTGCAAGGAATGTCAAATTGGGAAGAAAGCAAGAAATTTTAAAGTCAAAGAACAATCTACTACAGAACTGTTGGAATTAGTGCATACAAATCTTTGTGGTCCTATCAGAGTAAAAAGTCTTCAAGGTGATAATTATTTCATGCTATTGATTGATGATTATTTTAGAATAATACGGGTTACTTTTTTCAAAGAAAAATCAGAAGCTCTAGAAAAGTTTAAAGCATTCAAAGTCATGGTTGATAATGAAATGGATATGAAAATCAAATGTTTGAGGTCTGATAGAGGTGGAGGGTTCACCTCAAATGAGTTTAACAGTTTTTGTGATAATCATGGGATAAAGAGGGATTTATTTTCCCATAGGACTCCTCGACAAAATGGAGTGGGTGAAAGAAAGAATAGAATTGTTCAGGAAGCTTCAAGAGCAATGATGAAAGAGGAAAACCTACCGAAATTCTACTAGAGAGAAGCAATTCATATTGTTCTCTACATTCTTAACAGAGTTCAAGCAAGAGAAAATAGTGCAAAGACTCCCTATGAGTTGTGGTGTGGAAGGATTCCCACTTTCAAACACTTCAAAGTGTTTGAAAGAAAGTGCTATATCAAAAGAGATGAAGAAAACTTAGAAAAGATTGATACAAGATCTGATGAAGGTATATTCTTTGGATATTCTACAAAAAAGCAAAGCTTACGGGTGCTACAACAAGAGGTTGAAGAAGATTGTTGAGAGTGCAAGTGTCAAAGTGGATGAAGACTTAAAGAAGAACTCATTGGTTATAGATGGATATGAATCAGATGAGTCCTCTTGCAAAGAAAATGACAAATAAGAAGTTTAGATTGAAGAGGAAGAAGCTTCAGAAAGGGTCCCTAAGACTCCCAAGTATGTATAAATGAATCATTTGAAGATCAGATCATTGGTGACAAAAGCAAGGGTGTGTTGACAACAAGAAAAGTCGTTATGACTGAAAATAGGTAAACCTATGTTTACTTTTTAAAGTTGAACCTAAAACAGTGATTGAAGCATGCAAAGATGAATATTGGATCAAGGCTATGGAAGAAGAACTAATGCAGATTGAGAAGAATCAGACTTGGGAACTTGTTCCAAGACTAGCAAACAAGAATGTGATTGGAACTAAGTGGGTATTCTGGAATAAACTGAATGAGAATGGAGAAGTGATAAGAAACAAGGAAAAGCTTTTGTGTAAGGGCTAGTCACAAGTAGATGGAATAGATTTTAAGGAGACATTTGCTCCTATGGTAAGAATGGAGGCTATCATGATGTTTTTGGCTTTTGTAGCACACAAAGATTTTAAAGTGTACCAAATGGATGTGAAGTCTTTTTCTTGAATGGGGAGTTGGAAGAAGTATGCATTAAAAAACTAGGACTTTAGTTATCAGACAAACCGGATATGGTATGCAAATTGAAGAAGGCACTATATGGATTGAAGCAAGCTCCTAGAGTTTGGTATGCAAGGTTGGATAGGTACTTAATACAGCAAGGATTCAATAAAGGTATTGTAAATAGTAATCTTTATTTCAAAGTTGAAAAAGATTAAATCTTGAGTATGGCTATATATGTTAATGATATAATCCTTGGAGGAAATGAAGTTGTGTGCAAGAAATTTGTAGAAGAGATGCATAAAGAGTTTGAGATGTCTATGTTGGGGAGATGAATTTCTTGCTTGCATTGCAAATCAAATAGAAAAAGATATATTCATTTCACAATCAAAGTATGTCAAAGAAATGTTGAAAAAGCTTGGAATAGAGGATTCCAAACTAGTATGTACACCTATGGTGATTGGTTGCAAGCTAAATAAGAATGATGTATCTCCTAAGATTGATCAGAGAAAGTATAGATCAATGATTGGAGGGTTGTTATATCTAACTGCTACTAGACCGAATATTATGCATACAATTTGTCATGGCTAGATTTCAAGTAGATTCCACATAATCACATGTTGTAGAAGTGAAAAGGATATTCAAATACTTGATGGGCACTCCAAAACATGGTTTATGGTATCCAAAAGATACTAATTTCTCTGAGTGCTTATATAGATGTTGATTGGGCAGGTTGTGTGGATGACAAGAAAAGTACAAGTGGTGGTGCATTCTTTCTTGGATGCAAATTGGTGTCTTGGCTATGAAAAAAGAAAATCTCAGTGTCTTTATCTATTGCAGAGGCAAAATACATTGCAACAGAATCTTGAAACACACGGGTTTTGTTAATGAGGAAAACATTGAAGGATATCAGAGTGGTATATGATGAAGCAATTTCTATCTTCTATGACAATACAAGTGTTATTAACATTTCAAAGAATCCGGTGATGCACTCAAAGACAACATATCTCAATTTGGTATCACTTTTTGAGAGAGAAGTTTGCAGAGAATAAAGTGAAGCTTGAGTATGTGCCTACAAAAGATTTGGTTGTTCATATATTCACTAAGAATCTTCCTGAGGATACTTTTGAGTAATCTCCAAGAGAAGTTAGGATTTATTTCCCCTCCTTTGAAATAGATGCATAAAAATATGCATCAATCTAGTGGATTTCAAGATTCATTCTTTGTTTTAGCCTAATGTTGGAGATTGCCTCTTAGGGGGAGTAGGTAGTGGCTTTGTTGGTTGATGCAGTCAGAGGGAGTAAGTATTGGTGCGGATTGGTGTTGTCCTCTGTCAGATATTGATGGTTGGTGCAGTTTGTTGTGTGCTCCTAAGGGGGAGTATGCAAAACAGTATGGAGAGAAAGTATGTATATTTGATGTCAAAGGGGGAAAGAGATGCAAATGTGTTGCCCTTTGCCATTGATGTCAAAGGGGGAGAAAAATCAATGTGAGCAATGTGAAAAATGATTAGTTGAGAAAGAGGGAGAGAATAATGTAGCTAAGAAAGAGAGAGTTGATATGAAGCAATGCATTGGTGATCAGAATTGTTATGTATGTTATTGATGGTTTTTCACATCATGTGTTGCCACCAATGACAAAGGGGGAGATTGTTGCAAGTATGAGTAGTTGGTGTTGTCATTGATGTCAACAAGCTTATGTTTGTGTTGTCATTAATATCAACTAGTGATGTGCTGATTAGTTGCATTATATTGTCATTAGTAAGTGTTACTCATGTCAACCTCTAGTGTTGTTTTTATAAGCTTTCATTTGTGGATGTATAATTGAGTTGCAGTTGGTTTAGTGATGATGAGGAAGTGTTGAAGATGATGAGTATGTGTCTATGGTACTTGGTTTCCAAGTGTTTTTGAAAAAAATTGAATAAAAGAGGAAACAGTGTGTTGAAGACGCGTTATGGTATACATAGTGGTGTTTTGGTTTTGTTTCACATTTCTTCTATGTTGAAGATTTGCTTGTGTGGTTTGGATATGTTAGTCAGAGGTGTTCAAAGGTTGTATATACAAATTTCTTGGTTTGGATCATTGTGCAGAGAGTTTTGTTCACTAGTATGTGAATTGTTTTGTAGTGTTGTCTGGGAGAAATGGCTTTGCTTTGCATTTCTCCGTAGCTTGATTTTTGGTCTTGTGGTTCTTGAAGTATGTTGATAAGGTTCACATTTATCTTCAATCGAAGTTTTTCATGGTTTGGTGGTCCACGAGGTGATTTCTTGTGTTACAATACATGGAAGGTTGTCTGAGTGTACTGGGTGTACATTTTTCAGGTGAAAGTTGTTGCGAAGGAATTTGTTAGATTTCAGGGTGTCTGGGAAATTCTAGATTGTGTTCAAGTGATGTATGTTGTTTGTGAATCATCTTTGGATCAAAAGAAGTGTGTACTTAAATTTTAATGGTGTTTACACAAGCTTGGCCGAACTTGGGTGCTTACACTAATTGCGGATTTGTTTCAGTGATTGTGGAAGCGTGGAGTGGTGTGTATGAATTTAGGTCCGAGTTAAGGTAGCCATAAGCTGACTACTCATAACACTATACACACTATAGGGGTAGGGGCATAACATTGTTCTCCTCCTCAATGCTAACTTTTTATTTTTCTTCTTCATCCCTTTTTTTTTACTTATGCTTCTTCTGCTACTACTTCTTGCTTTTCTTGTTCTTGTTCTTGTTATTTCTCTTCCTCTTGTTTGTGTCTTGCTCTTTCTCTTTCTCTTGTTCTTGCCCTTGTTCTTGGTCTTTCTCTTTCTCTTGCTCTTGCTCTTTTTCTTCTTTTTTGTGGCTAATTTTTGATATAAAGAAGTTCTAGAAAGATAATTTTGCAATGAATCATACAAATGAAGTCAGAATACTCTTAATTTTTTGATGTAACTTACCAATGCCTATGTTGCACTTTCCTAGAAAAATCTCTCAAAAATTAGGTGTTTTTTCATCCTTGAGAGAGAATTTGTTGAAAAAACTAATTATGCAATAAATCTCTTAATTATGCTCCAATTATTCTGAATTTTTTTTCGTAGGCCCCTCCTACTGCTTCACAAGCCCACTAAAAATTAGGAAGATATGTGATTTCCAAATAAATTGTTTAGTAACTCTAATTCTAAAATGAATCACCCAATTTTGCTCCAATTCTTCTGAAATCCAAATTATAGCTTCTTGAATATGCTTTTCAAAAACCCTTTAAAAATCAACCAAAAATTCATCAAAATCTAGGAGATATGTTTCACAAAATGACCTCCAAAATTGAACAGAAGTGTCTTATCGTTGCAATGCCAAGATGATGCTCTAATACCACTTGTTATGAAATAACTTGCAATGGTAATATGTCACTTCAACGAGGGGGAGGAGGGAATCCTCCCAATCCACTTCGAGGAGTATACCTCCAATAGTCTTCATATGAACTCAATACTCAACATGATTATAATAACCCGCCTATGCCTCCTATACATAACATACTTATGCCTAGGATATCACCCAAGCCAACCTAAATAACCCTATATATGCCTTAGGTCGACCTAAATAACTAAATAACAATATAATAATGATAATATGACTTAAGAGTTAAAATAGCCACAAATCAATTACTAATACAACTATACACATTATAAGGGTAGGGGCATAACATTTAAACCATGCCCCTGCTAATTCTATTTCCTACTATTATAGGTTACCACCTGAGGAGTTTGAAAAGATGAAAAGACATTCTCAACCTAAGAAACCTTGCGATAGTACAATATTTAGCCGATAGGCTATTTACGTGGGGGAACCCCACCAGCATTTCCAGCAATCTGACGCTGGCGGGAACCCCCACAAAGTTTCAATGGCCCTATTCGCCGGCAACTTGCAACAGCGATAACACGTGACTCGATTCCCAATAGGCATTCTGAAAGATCAGGCACAAGATTTAACCTAAGGTGCAGCCGTCCAAATACGGTCCCAACGCTTCCATTAAAATGTGTAGGTCTTTTATTGCGTCATCAGATTCATGAATCTATTTCACTGTCACCTTTGCGCATCACAAAAATTATTCGGGCACAATTTTAGAATGCAGACAGCAATCGGAGTTTTAGCTGTTCTCTCGAAGGAGGTAAGCAGCTTTGAGATTTCGAGAAACTAAAGAAGAAAAATTAATGTTAATAGAATTGCGTATGGTTGCAAATTTACTGTCAAAATATTATAAAAAAAATTGTTGTGATACTTCGCCGCACTTATTCTCTCCACATATTCTTCGCAACAGTTTAGGGCTTCAGAAACGTTTTAGGCGACGATATACTTTATCTCATGAAGTTTATTCTTACCGTCATACAAAAACAAAAACATTCTTTTACTTTTCATTTTAAAAAAACAAGTGATTCCTCATACGTAAAAAGAAAAAGATGGGGACAAAGGCTTTAAAAACAAAAGAAGTAACTTAGATTAGTTAACTTATACCTTAAAATATACCTTAAAAGAAGAATTTATAAATGTTCTTCTCTTCTTTCATATGGATTATTGGTAAAAAACAATCAATACTACTTGTTTTATGTTTTATATATGATTAAATTTGGCGCTATTTCATTATGGGTTAAATATTATATATAAATTTATAAAAGAATAAAAAAAACATCTTTTTATTTATAATTCAAAAGTATACTCTTAAATGTCATAAAGATTATATGGAATGATGGACTATGTGAAAAGGGTGGACACTAAGCTTATTCGTCATCCAAATAAATGCCTTTCCAGAAAAACTGTGCATCCCAATGAGAATAAATCTTCTTTCACGGAGGAGTTCCGTATAAAGAAAAGGAAATATTGAAATTTTCAAACATCATATTTTATCCTTACAGCTATAAAAATATACCTTTAAAACTTTATTTTTCTTACCATGCTTTTCGTATGCTTTACCTTAGCTTTGAAGGAAGCAAATGATTCTATTTCGTTAATTAAAAGTAACAATAACTCTTAGCACAATAAAAATTATAAATATAGAAAAAATTATTAAAAATTATTTATCTTTAAAAAAAATTGAAAAGAATTTTTATTATTTTTTAATTTATTTTTTAAAATTATTTTAAAATAAAAATCAATGAATATATAAATTCTAAACATTCATTAATGTAAAATATAAATATTAAAAATTACTTAATTTTCATTTTCACTAGCACATATTACGAGTCTTGGTAAGCACAAATCCATATATGACTTAAAAAAAGGGGAAATTGAGTTTTTTAAAGGATTTTTTAAATTTTTGAGTTTTGTATTTATAAATATTAGCAATCACACCTTGGTGTGCAATGGGTACGCCGAAGAGGTGTGGAATTCCAATTAGGGAATTTTTTTAAATTTGTGTATTACATGAGTTCAATTGGTTGGCCATTCATAAAATGATATTGTTGTGCAACAATGGGTAAGGGCATTCCCCATCCTCATGACCTTGCATTGCTGGAAGACCCGAATGCATTGGTTAAATTCTTCCATTTTCTTCTAGACATCAGTGGAATGGATATGTTTGAGCATCAATGTTTGGCTTCCCCTGCCGAGATCTCCTCCAGTTTGACGCTGACGTCGGCGGGGAGAACTTTATAGGAAAACAAAATTGGTTTATGCCTACCGGCTATTCTATTGCTCATTGAATATTGTTGTTCTATGTTATAAAATCCAAACAATAAACAAATAGAAAAATGAAAAACTAAAGTTGTATAGGAAGTGTTGTTTTTGGAATGAATTGGAGAGGGTAAAGAAGTAGAGAGGGAAGGATAGAGAGAGAGAAAGAGAAGGAAAAATAAGTAGAGGAAGAATAGAGAAAGAGAGAGAGAGAGGAGGGAAAAGTAGAGAGAGAGAGAGAGAGAGAGAGAGAGAGAGAGAGAGAGAGAGAGAAGGAAGTAGAGAGGGATAAGTGAGATAGAGATAGGGAGGGAGGGAGAGAGAGGTGGGATAGAAAGAAGTAGAGAAGGAACGAGAGAGCTAGAGAGAGGGATAAGCGAGATATAGAGAATTAGAGGGGAGGAGAGAGAGGTAGAGATGAATAAGTGAGAGAGGGAGAGAAGTAGAGATGGAAGGAGAGAGTGAGAGAGAAATAGGTGCGATGGAGGGAGGGATAGGTAGAG
>VDFB02000017.1:331161782-331249155 GCA_007258455.2 Sequoia sempervirens | reverse complement strand
TTTTAAAATAATTTTATTGTAATTAGGCAAACATTATAGAAAGTTTAGAACATAAGTTTGGATTCCTGTAAAAAGACAGTTGCATAAAGTGTCTGAAACACAGTCACTAAATCTGATACATGATACTAACCAACCTAATGCACATAATAAAAAAAGTAAAAATGTCAACACACCAATTAGAAAAGATCACTATGATTATTGGAATCAGTAGCAGTACTAAAGCTAACAAAGTCTAGAATAACCCATTATACTCAAACAATGATAGTCGAAGATTATTCCTTTTCCAATTTACAGGCCAGTAAGAAAACTTCTTATAACTGTCAACTGCCAAAAGACATTGGCAGTCTACTATGTTTTGCCAAACATATAGAATGAAACAATTGAGCAACTTATGGAATGGATCCAATGCATAGGCTAAAGATCCTTCTGCCTACAAGAGTTGTCTTTGTCATATCAAAGAGGTATTTAGAATATTGTACTATCGCAAGGTTTCTTAGATTGAGAATGTCTTTTCATCTTTTCAATCTCCTCAGGTGGTAACCTATAACAGTAGGAAATAGAATTATAATAGTAGGAAATAGAATTAGCATGGGCATGGTTTAAATGTTATGCCCCTACCTTTATAATGTGTATAGTTGTATGAGTAATTGATTTGTGGCTATTTTAACTCTTAAGTCATATTATCATTATTATATTGTTATTTAGTTATTTAGGTCAACCTAAGGCATATATAGGGTTATTTAGGTTGGCTTGGGTGATATCCTAGGTATAAGTATGTTATGTATAGGAGGCATAGTCAGGTTATTATAATCATGTTGAGTATTGAGTTCATATGAAGACTATTGGAGGTATACCCCTTGAAGTGGATTAGGAGGATTCCCTCCTCCCCCTCATCGAAGTGACATATTACCATTGCAAGTTATTTCATAACAATGGTATTAGAGCATCATCTTGGCATTGCAACGATAAGACACTTCTTTTCAGTTTTGGAGGTCATTTTGTGAAACATATCTCCTAGATTTTGATGAATTTTTGTTTGATTTTTAAAGGGTTTTTGAAAAGCATATTCAAGAAAGCTATAATTTGGATTTCAGAAGAATTGGAGCAAAACTGGGTGATTTATTTTAGAATTAGAGTTACTACACAATTTATTTGGAAAGCGCATATCTTCCAAATTTTACTAAATTTCTTCCTAATTTTTAGTGAGCTTGTGAAGCAGTAGGAGGGGCCTACGAAATTTTTTTCAGAATAATTGGAGCATAATTAAGAGATTTATTGCAGAATTAGTTTTTTCAACAAATTCTCTCTCAAGGATGAAAAAACACCTAATTTTTGAGAGATTTTTCTAGGAAAGTGCAACATAGGCATTGGTAAGTTACATCAAAAAATTAAGAGTATTTTGACTTCATTTGTATGATTCATTGCAAAATTATCTTTCTAGAACTTCTTTATATCAAAAAGTAGCCACAAAAAAGAAGAAAAAGAGCAAGAGCAAGAGAAAGAGAAAGACCAAGAACAAGGGAAAGAACAAGAGAAAGAGAAAGAGCAAGACACAAACAAGAGGAAGAGAAATAACAAGAACAAGAACAAGAACAAGAAAAGCAAGAAGTAGTAGCAGAAGAAGCATAAGTAAAAAAAAAGGGATGAAGAAGAAGAAAAATAAAAAGTTAGCATTAAGGACAATGCTTTTGTAAAGAGGAGAACAATGTTATGCCCCTACCCCTATAGTGTGTATAGTGTTGCTAGGTGATTAAGCGATATGGCTACCTTAACTGGGACTAGGGTCATACCTTTCCCTCCAACTTCCACCGTCGTGCCGAGAACAATCGCAATTAGTGTAAAAGGCGCGGGGATTGACCAAGCTTGTGTAAGCTTACCATTAACGTTAAATACGCTTCTTTTGATCAGATGATTCCTGGCACTCGCCCTCATAAAGCACGATGCAATTAATCACTGACTGCAGTCAACAAATTCATTAGCGGCAACTCCAGAAAAGTATGCCAATACACTCAGACAACCTTCCATGTATTTGTAACACTGAAATCACCTTAAGGACGCAAACCATGAACATAACTTTGGGTTAGAGATAAATGTAGACCGCCCTTCGACGTACTTCCGGGGCATGGGGCAAAATCATCCGGAATGGAGCCGAAACCGAACATAGGACGGCACTCCCACAAAACAATTCACATACCTGAGTGAACACAACTCTCTGCGCACAGTCCAAACCAAGGCGTACGGCACGAACTACCCTCACGACTAACATATCACAGACCACACAAGCAAATCTTTAACATAGAAGAAATCATGAAACAAAACCAAAAACACCACTATGGCCAATACTATAACCGTCTTCAACAGACATGGCGCACGGGCTGAATTTTTTTCAAAACGCTGAAACCAGTGCCATGAGCACGTACCATTGTCTTCGCTTTCCTCATCATCACTGAAACCAGCGCAGCTCAACTGCCATCCGCCAAATAAAGAAACATAAAATAGCGCTTTGGGGTTGACGCCAGGTAACGCACTAATGGCAACATGAATGCAACTAATCAACACATCACTATGCGGTTGATTATAGCGACAACACAAACATAAACTTGTTGACGTCAATGACGGCACCGGCTTCCACTCAGCCGCTTTTAACCGATATACGCTGTCATTGGTGGCAACACATGATGTGAAAAACCATCAATAACATACATAACAATTTTGATCACCAATGCATTGCTTCATATCAACTCTCTTTCTTAGCTACATTATTCTCTCCCTCTTTCTGAATTGATCATTTTTCACATTGCTCACATTGATTTTTCTCCCCCTTTGACATCAATGGCAAAGGGCAACACATTTGCATCTCTTTCCCCCTTTGACATCAAATATACATACTTTCTCTCCTTATTGTTTTGCATACCCCCCCTTAGGAGCACACAAAAAACTGCACCAACCATCAATATCTGATAGAGGACAACACCAATCCACACCAATACTTACTCCCCCTGACTACAACAACTAACAAAGCCACTACCTACTCCCCCTAAGAGGCAACCTCCAACATTAGGCCAAAACAAAGAATGAATCTTGAAATCCACTATATTGATGCATATTTTTATGCATCTATTTCAAAGGAGGGGCAATAACTCCTAACTTCTCTTGGAGATTACTCAAAAGTATCCTCAGGAAGAGTCTTAGTGAATATATGAACAACCAGATCTTTTTTAGGCACATACTCAAGCTTCACTTCATTCTCTGCAAACTTCTCTCTCAAAAAGTGATACCAAATTGAGATATGCTTTGTCTTTGAGTGCATCACTGGATTCTTTGAAATGTTAATAACACTTGTATTGTCATAGAAGATAGAAATTGCTTCATCATATACCACTCTGATATCCTTCAATGTTTTCCTCATTAACAAAACCCATGTGTTGCAAGATTTTGCTGCAATGTATTCTGCCTCTGTAGTAGATAAAGACATCGAGTTTTGCTTTTTTCTTAGCCAAGACACCAATTTGCATCCAAGAAAGAATGCACCACCACTTGTACTTTTCTTGTCATCCACACAACCTGCCCAATCAACATCTATATAAGCACTCAGAGAAATTAGTATCTTTTGGATACCATAAACCATGTTTTGGAGTGCCCATCAAGTATTTGAATATCCTTTTCACTTCTACAACATGTGATTATGTGGAATCTTCTTGAAATCTAGCCACGACAAATTGTATGCATAATATTTGGTCTAGTAGCAGTTAGATATAACAACCCTCCAATCATTGATCTATACTTTCTCTGATCAACCTTAAGAGATACATCATTCTTATTTAGCTTGCAACCAATCACCATAAGTGTACATACCAGTTTGGAATCCTCTATTCCAAGCTTTTTCAACATTTCTTTGACATACTTTGATTGTGAAATGAATATATATTTTTCTGTTTGATTTGCAATGCAAGGAAGAAATTCATCTCCCCAACATAGACATCTCAAACTCTTTATGCATCTCTTCTACAAATTTCTTGCACACAGCTTCATTTCCTCCAAGGATTATATCATTAACATATATAGCCATACTCAAGATTTGATCTTTTTCAACTTTGAAATAAAGATTACTATCTACAATACCTTTATTGAATCCTTGCTGTATTAAGTACCTATCCAACCTTGCATACCAAACTCTAGGAGCTTGCTTCAATCCATATAGTGCCTTCTTCAATTTGCATACCATATCCGGTTTGTCTGATAACTAAAGTCCTAGTTTTTTAATGTGTACTTCTTCCAACTCCCCATTCAAGAAAAAGACTTCACATCCATTTGGTACACTTTAAAATCTTTGTGTGCTACAAAATCCAAAAACATCATGATAGCCTCCATTCTTACCACATGGGCAAATGTCTCCTCAAAATCTATTCCTTCTACTTGTGACTAGCCCTTACATAAAAGCTTTTCCTTGTTTCTTATCACTTCTCCATTCTCATTTAGTTTATTCCAAAATACCCACTTAGTTCCAATCACATTCTTGTTTGCTAGTCTTGGAACAAGTTCCCAAGTCCGATTCTTCTCAATCTGCATTAGTTCTTCTTCCATAGCCTTGATCCAATATTCATCTTTGCATGCTTCAATCACTGTTTTAGGTTCAACTTTAAAAAATAAACATAGATTTACCTATTTTCAGTCATAACGACTTTTCTTGTTGTCAACACACCCTTGCTTTTGTCACCAATGATCTGATCTTGAAAATGATTCATTTGTACATACTTGGGATTCTTAGGGACCCTTTTCGAAGCTTCTTCCTCTTCAATCTAAACTTCTTCTTTGTCATTTTCTTTGCAAGAGGACTCATACGATTCATATCCATCTATAACCACTGAGTTCTTCTTTAAGTCTTCATCCACTTTGACACTTGCACTCTCAACAATCTTCTTCAACCTCTTGTTGTAGCACCCGTAAGCTCTGCTTTTTTGTAGAATATCCAAAGAATATACCTTCATCATATCTTGTATCAATCTTTTCTAAGTTTTCTTCATCTCTTTTGATATAGCACTTGCTTTCAAACACTTTGAAGTATTTGAAAGTGGGAATCCTTCCATACCACAACTCATAGGGAGTCTTTGCACTATTTGCTCTTGCTTGAACTCTGTTAAGAATGTAGAGAACAATATGAATTGCTTCTCTCTAGTAGACTTTCGGTAGGTTTTCCTCTTTCATCATTGCTCTTGAAGCTTCCTGAACAGTTCTATTCTTTCTTTCACCCACTCCATTCTGTCGAGGAGTCCTAGGGGCAAATAAATCCCTCTTTATCCCATGATTATCACAAAAACTGTTAAACTCATTTGAGGTGAACCCTCCACCTCTATCAGACCTCAAACATTTTATTTTCATATCCATTTCATTATCAAACCATGACTTTGAATGCTTTAAACTTTTCTAGAGCTTCTGATTTTTCTTTGAAAAAAGTAACCTGTATTATTCTAAAATAATCATCAATCAATAGCATGAAATAATTATCATCTTGAAGACTTTTTACTTTGATAGGACCACAAAGATTTGTATGCACTAATTCCAACAGTTATGTAGTAGATTGTTCTTTGACTTTAAAATTTCTTGCTTTCTTCCCAATTTGAGATTCCTTGCAAATGACATTGATAAGACTTTGTAATCTTTGGAAAATCTCTCACAACTTGAATTGAATTTATCCTTACTAGGTTATCAAAATTGATGTTACACATCCTTCCATGCCATAGCCAACTTTCATTAATCTGAGTCATAAAGCAATGGCCATCAACACCTTTAAGGTGATAAACATTTCCATTTGTCCTTCTTCCAGTAGCAACCATAGTTCTGAAGCCTTTTCTAATCTCACATCCATCATCTTGAAACATAAGATTATATCCTATGCAACACATTTGTTCAACACTCAAAATGTTATGTCTCAAACCCTTAACATAAATAGCACCATATGTATTATGCTTGCCATCAAAACTAATTGATCCTTTTCCACATATCTTAGTAGATGTATCATCACCAAACTTAACTAGACCTCCATATTTCTCAAGTTAAACAAACTTACTTTTCTCTCTGATCATATGATTTGACCATCCACTATCAATAATCCAACAATTCTTTTCTTCTATAGCATGAAAAGTAGTCACCATAGCATTATGACTTGCTTCCAAAGCATTTTCCTTCACACATTTCTCAGAGTTAGAAAAATTAGTTCCATCTTTAATATCCATGGACAATCATTCACTATCCTCATCATCCCCATAATCAAATTCATCATCAGATATACTTGCATCCTCTCTAACATAATAACTTTTCTTATTTTCTTTACCTTTGTTTTCTTTATTCTTGTCATTCAAAGCTCTATTTGGGCATTTTGAAGTATAATGACCTATCTTACCACAACTAAAACATTTGAAAGGTCACTTACCTCTATATTTACAAGTACCATTTTTCGTTCTTCTCACAAACTTTGCTTCTACATCATCAAGATTCTCTTGATCTGATTCTTCAGTATTTTATGATTTGCTAGCCTTAAAAGCAGTCTCAACTTTTGCATTACTTGGACCAAATTCTCTCATTTCAAAAGAAGATATAGCACCATACAACTGATCTATAGAATATTTACTGAAATCTTGAACTTCCTCAATAGCATAAACTTTTTGACTATAAGATTTAGGTAGAGTTTTTAGTACCTTCTTTGCCACTTTTTCTCCAATTTTTCCACCAAGACTTCTAATGGAATTGACAACTTCGTCCACCTTCTATATGTAGCTTGTAATGTTTTCATCTTTAGCCATTCACAGGTTCTCAAATGGGATTTTTAGATTTTGCATCTTAGCTTGCTTGACTTTAACATCCCCTTCATAGATGCTTTTTAGCTTTGTCCAAATATCTTTAACAGATTTCAAATTCCTAACTTTCACAAGTTTAGTGTTAGAAAGACCACTTAAAAGAGCATACCTTGATTTACCATTATTTTCATAGGCCTTAATTTCATCATCAATACTCAAACCACCAATAGGCATGTATATCTAGTCCCAAAAGACTTCCAAACTCCAAATTCAAGAGATACCAGGAAACCTTCCATCCTTGTCTTTTAGAAACCATAGTCTGATCCATCAAACAAAGGAGCATCCATTTTGTGTGTCATCCTAGATCTACCTCAAGTGGTCAACCTTTCTTCCAAGGAACCTTTCTCTAATACCAATTGTTGAATGCCCCCAAGAAAATTGAGGGGGACTAAATCAGTTGTACATTAAAATTTTAAAACCATCATAAACAACATTAAGATCCACATTAACTTAATTGACCCTTAATCTATTATATTGATCAAGCATGAAAGATTATTAACAAAAATTGAAACACATCAACACCATGCACAATAGAACACCAAATTTACATGGAAAACCTAAGAAGGGAAAAACCACAGTGAGGATTAGCTTACAATATAAAGTAATTGCAACACCAAATACAATATGCTCACTGTTAGAGGGATCACTGCCCAAAAGAAAGAAGGGATTATTGCTAGATTATAGAAAAGAAGAAAGAAGGATGTTATAGTGAGAAATCCATCTTAATGCAACAGAAAAGTCCACCACAATATCACCAACACATTCAGAGTCCTTCTGAAGATTGTAGACACCTTCTACTCACTGCTTCTAGTAGTCCAACTCATTGAAGTTCACACTGCACCTCACGAATTCACACTTCACACTTCACACTCAAATCCTCCATCAAAAAAACACTTATTTATACCTTCTTCAACCTTGAAAACATTCTCCAAAATTTACTACTCACCTTAGTTGTTCAAATTCAAATTAGGTTGGTACCAAAATATTCCCACAATGGAAATGAATGAAGGAAGACTACATCACACCTTAACTCAGACCTAAATACATTCATACACGCCACACCACACTTCCACAATCACTGAAGAAAATCCACAATTAGTGTAAACACCCAAGGTCAGCCAAAACTGTGTAAATACCATTAACATTTAACTACATGCTTCTTTCAATCCAAAAATGACTTGCAAACAACACACATCACTTGAACACAATTTGGAATATTCCACAAACACTCTGAAATCCAACAAAATCCTCCACAAAAACTTCCACTTGAAGAATGCACACACCCAATACACTCAAACAACCTTTCATACACATAACACGAGAAATCACCTCACATGCCACCAAACCATGAGCAACTTGGACTGAAGATAAATATGAACCTTATCAGCACACTTCCAGAATTGCAGGATTAGAAATCAAGCTGCATTAGAAATCAAGCTGTAGAGAAATGTGGAGAAAAATCATTTCTCCCATAAAACACTACAAAACAATTCACATACTAGTGAACACAACTCTCTCTGCACAATGATCCAAACCAAGAAATTCTGGACATAGAACCTCTGAACACCTTTGGCTAACATATCTTAAGCACACAAGCAAATCTTCAACGTAGAAGAAATACAAAGAAAAAATGGAAAACCACTCTGTATACTTGAACACCTCTTCAACATAGAAGAAATGCAAAGCAAAACCATAACACCACTCTGTAGACCAAAACACCTCTTCAACACATTGTTTCCTCTTTTATTCAAATTTTCTTGGAAACCAAGTATTAGAAACAAGCTCATCATTTTCAAAACTTCCTCATCATCACTAAAACAACTACAATTCAATTACACATCCATAAACAAAATCTTATCAAAGCAACACTAGAGGTTGACACTAGTAACACTTACTAGTGACAACATAATGTGACTAATCAAATAATCACTAGTTGACATTAATGACAACACAAACATAAGCTTGTTGACATCAATGACAACACCAATTAGTACTCATACTTGCAACATTTACTACTTCCTCTTTAGACCTAGACTAATACATAGAACACATATTATTGTTCCGACGGTAGAAATAAGACATTAAAGTGCTCTTATTCTTCATTAGCTTATATGAAAAGAATAATTATTTCCATGTTTTAGAAGAAAACACAACACCAATTAAAATATTAAATGAGATAAAGACATCAATTTTTTTAGAAACTTTCCAAGGAAACAAACTGATGGTTTTAATTATTAGCTTACTTTCTATTTTTTTTATGCATACTTTCAAACACTATTAGATAAATCTTTCAAACAATACTCCTATGCTATGCTATCTTTTCATGTTTATTATACAACCTTAGGCCTAAATCATAGTAATGGAAGTATGGTTATAATATAGTAGCATTGCATGTTTTATATGTGAGTATATATGAAATGTGGATGAAATTATGTGTTTACTTATACTAGTTAGCTTTGTGTATATGTTTTGTGGATTAACCTCTTGTAGCTCAAAAATAAACTGTAGCCCATAACAACTGGAAGTTGTAACTCGCAACAAAAGGAAGACTGAGACAACGAAACAAGGGAAGTGTTAGATCAAGCTAAATGTAATAACTACTGTATGAAGACATCTGATGGAGTTGGTCATGCATCATTATGATAGCTAATAAAGTGTTGGAGAAGAAGAATTCTTTTGTTGATAGGATTTTGAATAACTGTTTGTGTGTTTTACATGCAATTCCATTTTATAGAGTTTTAGTTCTATTATAACTTTTCTTTCTTTTCAGTTATAGTTTATACTTTGATATCTAGGAGTGGTAGTTAATGATTTTAGTTAGGAGTTATGCTTAGAATAAAATCCCTTGTGCTTGTATATAGTTGGTGGTGGAGTCTTTAGATAAGTTAATTGACTTCAATATTTCTGCTATTAGTTGCTTTTCAGTTTCAATTATTATCTACAGACATGTTGATTATTCATAATGATTTCATTGAATACAATCTGTGAAGAAGATTTTGTGTAATCTTTTGTGATGCATAATGAATGAAGTTCAATTTCATATGGATGCGTAGAATTTGATATTTAGATTTGGTTCTAGTTAAGTGAAGACAACCACTTGAGCGGTCCACTCAAGGTAATTGTTCTTCACTTCATTTATAGCTGTTCTATTTCTATTTAGTAGTTATTTTTGTTTGTCATTATTTCATAAATTGCGTGTAAAGTAGAATAGATTCTCATACTTTGATTATCAGTAATGAATGTTCATAAGTATGCATTCATTTGGTTAATCTGTGGTACTCCAAAGGTTAGAATAAGTTTAACTTCCAATTTGAGTAGTTTTGACTTAGTTCAATAATTCTTTATTAGCAGTAGTTCTGTTACAGGTTAAGCTGTAAGCACTTGTAGCCATTAGCTCTAGTTTGTTTCTTTCACTATTATGGAATTCTGTAAATTTCCAACAAATAAAACACCTTGAATATGATAACCTAGGTAGCCTTAAGTATCTGAAGGCACATACAGTGCATCACCATCACAAGTTTAAAAGCTTTGGGTTGACAATTTAATGTAGTCTTACAATGTTGAGTGAACTATTTAGCTATACACACTTATGAATTGTGTAGGTTCTACCAAGTTTACAATACATTAGTATAGACTCTACATTTTTGGAACTATTGTTGGGGATGGTGCTATCTTCATAGAGTTGTTTTCTGAGCTTTCATAGTTTACACTCTATTTTCAGCATTAGGACTGATCGACTTAATGTTTTTCAAATCACTAAAAAGATATATTAACATTGTGCAAGACCGCTACTATATAAAGCCATATTTCATGTATGTGGAGGCATAGAAAATCTTTGGCCATATTCCTTCCCTCTACATGCCAAGAAGCCATAGCAGAAATTGGTGAATCTAGTACTCAAAGCGAGGGTAATATTGAAGAAGAATTTTCCCTATCACCAACATCTAACACACAGACAAAGGGGACGCATCGAACCATGGTTGATGTAGTGGATGATCCTGAACGAGCAACCTTTGAGTTCCCAATCACCAATCAAGAAAGGGCTATTGTGCTGAAGAATATCCCTCTTTCAACATTACCAATATTTTATGGGTTGGTGACTGAAGATACAGATACATTTATGTTTGAATTTGATGTCCTATGCAGAAGTTATGACTACACTTCTGATGGTCATAAACTCAAACTCTTCTCTGCCACTCTAAAAGATGAAACCCTAAGATGGTTTATGGGATTAGGCAAGGATGTTCCTAATTGGGATAGCATGAAAATGGTTCTCTTGAAGAAGTACTAAGATTATTGTAGAGGACTTGATAGAAGGAGAGATGACATTTTCAAAATTTCACAAAAGGAGGATGATCCATTAAGAGATTATGTGCAGAGATTGTTAAACAGGCGTAGGACAACTGAGAGGGGAGGTGAATCAATTGTCACACAATTAAAACTTAAAACTTCAAGACTTATTAATTTCACAACCACACTGTTCTGTTATTAAGTAAGTGCATGAAACACAAATAACATAAAGCAAATTAACACAATGAACACCGGATTTTTACGTGGAAAACCCAATGAGGGAAAAACTACGGTGAGGGTTAACTCACAATATAAAAGATTATAAAACAAAGGCTCACTACCAAGGGCTCACTACCTAGAAGATGACTCACTGTCCAAATACAAAGGCTCACTGCCTATAGAAAGGACTCACTGTCCAATAGGGAGGATCACTTCCTATAGATAAAAAAGAGAACAAAAGATCTACCACAACAATTAATGGATATCCGTAGGATTGTAGAAACCTTTAGCTCATTTCCTTCAACACACTGAAAAACTACTATCACAACTCACACACACACTTCTGCTCTTATGATTTGTGGCTCACTTTCATCACTTTGCATCACTCTGTCATTCAACTCTTCACACTTCAACTTGCTTTTATACCATCCTCAACCTTAGAAACTTTCTCCAAGGTTGGCCACAAATACCTCATTTCATAAATTCAAAATAGGTCGGCAACTCAAAATTTCTGCGGTAGAAAGGAATAAGAGTGGACCAATAAAAAATTTAACTAAGACCGAAAAATGATGTCTCAGATCAATCACATGCTTCCTCAAATTAATTTTATTCTTTGAATGAAGTGTAAACACCAGGTCAACCAAACCTAATGAAAACACAAATAATCATTGATGTACACACTTCCCAACCAGAAGATGACATGCAAATTCCACAACACGCTTCCTTAAGCACGATAATACATCTCAGAATATTCCAGATACATCTACGACAAAAAAACATACTTCAATCATTGAACATCTTTCATTAGTCCATCTAAATTGTATAAACGTCACACTGAATTACTGAAACACGACTTCTGGATCACCAATCTTCAAACCTCTTTGCTAGAGCATAAAAGGTACCTTCACAAGATATATTCTAGATCCAAAAGATCTGAAACAAAATAGAGAAAAATTACAGAGCAACAATATTTCTTCCAATCCACATAATACTAACTCTGCCATAATAGTTCACATACTGGTGAACGTAACTTTTACATACCATCACACCAAAAGCTAAAACTTAGGAGATATCACCACTAAATCACCATTATCAAACCTTCAGGTCCACACAAGCATAGGATCAACACAGGAGAAATGAAAATCACATACCAGAGCACATTCTAAACACTTTCAACATTCTATTTTCTCTTTATTTAATTTTCTCAAAAGTACTTGGAAACTTATCAAACCAACACATCTGCAACACTATAAAGATAGCTCCATGTACTCACAACATCTCAACAACATCTCAGCCATACATGTATAATCTGCAACATACTAAACTGTGTTGACATCAATGACAACATTAATGAAAACACCACCAAACTTGCTCATATCTGCAATAGAGATTTTTGTTTTCATTGAAGAAAAACCCACAAAACAAGTTGTCTAAAGAATCCCTCAAGTTAGTGGACAAGGGGATATCTCACAATAGAGATTTCAGTTTTTCCATTGAGGGGAGTCAATGAGGACTGTATGGATGCCCTCAAACTTAGTGGACAAGGGGATATCTCTCAATACCATTTGAAGACATCTACAAAGTCTGTAGGAATTACTCCAGGACTTTCACTAAGAGACCAAGAGGAGACATGCCATCCACTATTAACAAATCATCCACAGGGGTTTTAAAGATAGAGTTAAGCAATTTGTTGTCCAACATGAAGGCCATTATCAACCACTTAGCCACGTAGTTGGATACTCTCCACATCAAGAAGAAGTAAGAGGAAGTTGAAGCAATGCTCACTGAATTTTGCCCCAACTATAGGAAAAGGAAAGCAAAATGTAAATGTAAGAGGGTGGCTAGTATTCAACAAGACAAAATTGAGAAACCTAATTTTCAGCCACTTGAAGGAGAGGATGGGAAACTATTTTACATAGTTCAAAGAAGGACATGGAAATAAAGCCAAGGTGTTCCACAAGACCCTCTTAACTTTAATTTATCCTTTCCCATTGGAAATCAAAATCAATGGAAAAAACCTCAACAATGGCCACAACCTCAGCAAAATTGGAACCAACAACAACCAAATTTTTGGTCACAAATTTTTTTTCAAGGTTCCAATTACAATCCCCAATGGCCAACATAACATAATCCATGACAACCTCAATGGAAAAAAGGTCAGCAGTGACAACAATGAAACATGAACTATCAGTAGCTAATGCTTCCTCCTCAACCCCAATAACAAGCCATTATGCCTCCATCAAATCCTAGATCTCAATCACTCCGACCACCACAAATACCTTCCCAACCTACACCTAACCTTAACAACAAGCTTGTCCAATAGGTTTATATTAATGAAGCTATGCAATAACCCACTTATGGGGTAGAGGTGAGTGATGTACACCTTAGGTCAGGGAACCAACTTGTTGGACCTTCATCTCCTCAAATCACTAAGATGGAGGATGATGAACTTGCAGTTGAAGCTTAAAAAAAAAAACCTTTGGAACTTAAGTCAAATCAGGTACACCAAACTACCTCAAGTCCCAAGCCTCCTTTCCTTGGACGCTTAGCCATTCAAAAGCATCACAAACAAGCTGAGACAAATTTGTTGGGTCAACTTAGGGATGTTAATATCAAGATCCCTCTCATCTAAGCTATTAAGGACATTCCAATCTATACTAAAGCAGTTAGGGACCTATGTCTTAAGAAACCAGGGAGGAAAAGGAAAGATCCTCAGATAGTACATGTCCTAGGAAACCTTGCAGATATCATGTTAGGGAACATAACTATCCCTAAATAAACAGACCCCGGTAGTCCAGTAGTGGATGTTAACCCTTATTAAGAACACCTTAATAGAATTAGGGGCAACAATCAATGGTATGACTAAAAAACAATCCAATTACTTTAGTTAGCCAACCTTAAACCTACATAAACTATTTTACAATTGGCTAATAGGTCAACAGTCAAGCCTAAAGGAATCATTGAAGATTTAGTTATTGTATTAGATTCTTGGGAATATCCTATTGACTTTATAGTTTTATAGCCAAAGGTTAATCTTGCAGGATACCCACTCATCCTAGGTAGACCATGGTTAGCTATAACTGATACATTCATAGGTTGTAGGTCTAGCAATATGATAATATCTAATAGGATTGTGACCAAGAAATCGGTCTTCTATCCTCCAGCCTAACTTTATGCTGGTCTTGAACAAACTATTTGGCCCACTTTGGACAAGGAAGATAATTATTCCCTATAGACTTTGATGACAATAGAATGCAACCCTCTATTGGATGATTAGGATGAAGATGAGCTCATTGCTCACATAATACATAATGATTGTGACAGGATCTCACAACAACATGACTATCTCAAATGCCCACAAGACCCTTTACAAAGCATTATACCCACCAATTCTTCAAAAGAAATATCTCAGATTTTTCATTTCTTCTACAATGGTGTGTACCAATCATTCCAAGCCTTGACCTCTCATATGTGTACGAATCATCCAAGGAATTAGAAGTCATGCCAGGAAAAATGTTGAACTAAACAATGCATTGATTGAAGACCGACAAAATTCCCTGCACATAGTGCTGCAGACACACACAATAGGGTAAAAGTACAAACCTACGTCACACTTTATAAAGGAATTCAACAACAAAAAAAATTATGAACTTCGACCACATAAAACTGGTATTTATGTTTTGAATTTCAAAATGATGTAAACTAATGAAATGTAGAAATATTGATGAAGTTTAATCCTGTAATTTTTTAAAACTTGTTTTGATTATTTTTTAATCAATTTAAGAGCAGATTTTGGAATGCTTAAAATTTTAGGAAAAAGTGACGTTCACTTGACGTGAAAAAAGAAATAGTAAAAAAAAATATTTTTCTCTATTTTTTTTTTCAAATAGGTAACTTCAATATCTAGTGCATGAATTTTGGTTGTTGAAATTTTGATGTATATTTTTCTTGTAATAACATTTTAAAGTCAAACTTGTCAAAAATTTGATAGTTTTCATTTCATGTCTACTATTGACTATTTTTTTAATCATTCTAAAAAAAAAAATTATACCCTTTTGAAGAGGACTCTCTCCTCTAGTGCATCATATATTTTTCAATTTTTTTTAATATGTTTAAATACTAATTTTTTAATTTCTAACTAGCCTCTTTTTTAACTTTAACAACTTACTTGCATTATTTTAAAAATAAAATATATTAAAACTAATCAAAATATAAAAAAGAATACATTTTTGGATTCACCACTCCAAGCTCTACAAAAGGGTATTTTTCTTTTTCCTTTTAAAAAAAATCATTTTGACTGAAGAAATACTTAGTTGAAGTTGAAAGTTTTAGAAAATTATAAAAAAACTGTGTTGGCTACTAACTAGGATGCCACATAGACAATTTCGATAGAAAGGGTTTCAATCAAAACCCTTTCTACCAAACCCCACACATAAAATAAGCCACATTTCAAAGCGACAAAACAAAAAAATCAAATTTTATGATTTCGGGTGAAAGGGTTTCGCTCAAAACTCTATGTGCCACATATAGGCCATGTGGTTTCAGGCGAAATTGGTTTAGCTGAGACTATTTAGGTTGAAACTGTTTCACTCGAAACTATTTAGTTGGTCAAAAGTGTGACACAACTTTGTGCTTTTACCCAACAACATATGCATGGGATTACCATGATATGAAAGACATATATCTTGACTTATGTATGCATAATATCTATATCAATGATGGTTATAGACCCATTAGGTAGCCTCAAACACGAATGAACTCTGCCTTGAGAGACATAGTCAAAGCTGAACTTTAAAAACTCCTTGATGTAGGATTCATTTATCCTATATCCAACAGTAAATGGGTCTCACCTTTGGTCATTGTTCCCAAGAAAGGTGGAAAATGGAGAGTTTGTGTAGACTGAACACAACCACTAGGAAGGACCACTTTCCATTGCCCTTTATAGATCAAGTCCTTGACTCTTTAGCTGAGAAGAAGTATTTTTCATTCCTAGATGGTTTTAGTGGTTACAATCAGATAAACATTGCTCCAAAAGATCAAGACAAGACAACATTCACTTGTTCTTGGGGTACTTATGCATACTCTGTTCTACCCTTTGGTTTATACAATGCTCTGGCTACTTTTTAGAGAGTAGTGCTCAACATCTTTTTTGATTATATATATAGATGATTTCACCACATATGGGGAAACTTATGAGGAAGCCCTCAACAATTTGGAAAAGTTATTAAAGAGATGTAAAGAACACAACTTGTCACTCAACAATGAAAAATGCTTTATAATGATGACTCAAGGAATTGTTTTAGGGAATTTCATAGCTAGTGTAGGGATTTAGGTTGATCCACATAAGATAGAAATTATTTCTACATTACCTATTCCACATAAGAAAAGAGATATTAGAAGTTTCCTTGGCCATGCAGGCTAGTACAAGAGGTTTATTAAAGACTTTAGTAAGATTGCTGCACCATTGTTTGTTTTAATGAGTAAAGATATCAAATTTGATTGGACATAAAAGTTCCAACACTCCTTTGAAGAGTTGAAGAAATCCTTGAATCAAGCACCTATTTTGAGGTGGGAAAATTGAACCTTACCCTTTCATATACATATTGATACTTCATATTTTTCTATTGGAGCATTTTTGAGTCAAAAAGAAGGTAATAAAGAGTATGCAATTTACTACATTACCAAGAATCTTTAGGGAGTATAGTTGAATTATACTATTACAAAAAATGAGATGCTAGAAATAGTGTATGCCATCAATAATTTTAGGCATTACATTAGTCGTTATTTAGTTTTTGTCCATACAGACCATACATCTATTAGATATTTAATGAACAAGCCTGTAGTTGGGGGTAGATTAGAAAAATGGCTGCTCCTTCTACAAGAGTTTGATATTACAATAGTGGAGAAACCTGGTAAGGCTAATGTAGTGGAAAATTTTCTATTAAGATTGCCAACACAATTAGCTGAAGGAGTAGTGGATGATTCATTTCCAGATGAACACTTATTTTCTCTAAATGTACATATACCATGGTATTGCTAACATTGCAAATTATTTAGTGACATGACAAATTCCACCACACTTTTTTCCAAGAGAAAAGAGACAACTGATACACAAGTGTTTTCCATACTCTTAGATATCAGGTTATCTATTTTACATTGGCCCTAACAAAATCATGAGAAGGTGCATAAGGGAAGATGAAATCTTTGATATCATGAAGGCTTGCCATGATTAGCCATGTGGGAGTCATTTTGCAACAAAGAGAATAACATTCAAAATCCTCACAACTGGTTACTAGTGGCCAACTTTGCACAAGGATTCTATCAAATACACAAGGAGCTGTGATAGGTGTCAAAGAATGGGTAAGCCAACCAAGAGTGATGAAATGCCATTATAGCTTCAGTTAACACTAGATCCCATTGAAAAATGGGGTCTAGACTTTATTGGACCAATCTCACCTACTTCCAATAATAAGGAATACATTCTAGTTTGCATTGACTATTTGACTAAGTGGGTAGAAGTAAAGGCATTATAGTTTGCTAGAGATGACAGGGTATGTGCAAGAACATCATGGAAAAAAACAGGCCCTTAAGTGGCAAAAAATTCAAAAAAATCAGTGTTAAGCAACTTGACGTCAAATTTTGAATAAGTTATCTATATTATTTCAAAAACATGTAAGAATATAATATGTAGAAAATTGAATGTAGTTTCTAAACTACTAGGTTTATTTAAAAATAAATAAAATCTATTTGGTGAAAATTTGAAATTTCAATGCAGTAGTACTTAAATTTCAGGGAAAAAATAAGAAGTAGGTGTCTGTCTGACCACCCTAACCATAATAAAATGATAATATTTTTTTATAAGATTTTATATAGAAGTAGAGGACTCATTTCTGGATGTGATGCATATTTTTTTAATTTTTTTCCAAGTAAATAATTAATTATGATTTTTTTATTAAAACTTAATTTTTTTTAACTCGTATGTCTTACCACCTTAACTTGGTCAAAACTTCATGAAATTTATTTTTTCTTTTTTTAATCCTATAGTATGTGAAGCGTAGAATGTGGTGCATATTTGATTCAAAAAATGTGATACCGTTTGAAAGTTAGATATGTTTTACCTAGCGATCAGAATTTAGTTAATTCTAATAGAAAATAAATAATAATAATTTATTAAATTCAAATTAAAGCATAATTTATATTGGTGGAAAGCTGAGAATCTCCTCTAAAAACCCTTTTCGTTTCATCAATTTTGGGTTAAAAAAAGTTATCAGCCACATACCCTACAAATACCCGTAATATTGCCACTTTTTGGCCCATCATGATCCTGCACATACCCGACAATGGGGCTAAATTCTTGTATGAAGACATTTTTATTAGGTATGGAGTACTGAGGGAAATAGTCACTAATCATGGTCCATAGTTTACTTTATACCTCATCACCAAATTGGTTGAAGAATACAAAATTAGGCACAAAAAAAAAACACCTTATCACCCTCAAGCCAATGGTTAGGTGAAGGATACTAATAGAGAAATTGAAAATATTCTCACCAAGAACGTGCAATTATGTGTTGCAAGGTTACCAAAAGAAATATGGGCATATAGAGCAACCTAGAAAACAACTTGTTTTACACCTTATGAGCTAGTATATGGTAAAACAACAGTCCTCCCAATGAAGTTTGAATATAAGACATTAATAACGACAATGGAGATGGAAATGGACCTAACAGTAGATCAAAAGGAGAGGTTACACCACTTAAATGGACTGGATGAAATCAATATGGAGGCAATCCATCACACTGATATAGTACAAAAGAAAAGGATGAAGTGGCATGACCAATATATCAAAACAAAGGAGTTTACTGTAGGGGATTGAGCCTTATTATATGATTCAAGGAATAAAGATTTCAAAGGAAAACTCCAATCTAGGTGGTTGGGACCTTATGAGATCAACCAAGTCTTCCCTAATGGAATAGTCAATTTGCACACCATAGATGTAGTGAGGTTTTCACTTTTGGTTAATGGCCATAGGCTAAAGCTTTATAAGAAACCCGTACAAAAGGAAAATTTTATTTTCTCTTTGTTTCAACAGTATGGTGCTCACAGTGATCCAGATATGGGTTCAGAAACACAAAGTGATATCTCAACAAAACATGACATACGAAGTACTTCAGGTGACGTAGTGATTGAGCTACACAACTCAATCACTGAGATCACTCAAGATTAATTTCTTATTTTATCTCACAAGCACACACAACACGATTATAATGATGTTTATAATTTATCTAGAGGGATCTATTTTCTATTTAACTATTACATATTCAGAAAGGGTCCTGTTGTAATAGGGACCTATAGCATAATAGCTATCAACTTTCAGAAAGGGACTTTGTTGCCGAAGGTACCCATAGCACCGTCTAACATAAAACATTTCAAATCACTTGGCACCACATTAATTGTAGTTCACACATTCTCACCTCAAAATTATCACATGCTGTATCCATCTTTTCATAATATGTACCTGCAACACGCTTCTTTTATTTTATGCTGCTAATTCAATTTTTAAACGTTTGAATTGTCACATCACCATCTATTATTCATCTAATCTGTTCATTATGTCACATCTGCCACCTCAAAATTCATTCACCTAGAGTTATTTTCGGTCACATTAAATCATATTCCAAATACATGCTATTTAGTTTACATGCACGACGATTAGTTATTCTCTCTCAATAGGTATGCAAGGTATATTATCATAATTACCATAGATTTCTTAATGCTTTCATTATGTCTTTCATATTAACTTAAGCATGAAAAATATTTATACCATTAACTTCCATACTTTTTAATCATACCCTTCCCAATCACGAGTTGAAGTGAGGTCACTTCAAACCTTAAGTTGGGGGAAGAATACAACTCAGCCAGCTTTTTCATTTTTCGCCACCTAAACCAAAAGCAACAGATAGATATGACATGCAAAAACATCCTAAAATTGCACCTACTTTTTGCGGATACTTTCAATATCCAATTCCCTAATCTTGTGAACTTGAGCTAATTCGAACCCATAAACTCTTTTTGAGCTCAATTAAGCTGATACTAAGAAGGGGAGTTGTAGTTACAGTATGATAGTGAAAGTGCACGAGGAAAACAATAGAATGGGAGAAGGGTTTTGAAGGTGATGGAATGGAATTAAGATGAATTTTCAAGGTTAACACATTGAGCATAGTAAAGAGAGTCATATTGGGAGGTGATGTTATTAGGAAAGAGCCATCGACTTACAAGAAAATACTGGAAGATGCAATGGTCTTACCTATCTTCATACGAGTGGGTTGGCTCGATTATTTCCTAAAATTAACAGAATTTGATAATGATATAGCATGAAGTTTTGTAGCCACATTGGAGCACGATGAAGTAATGGTGAAGTGAACATCAATGGATGCATCTGAAATCACCATAGCATAGGTTTTTGGTTTACCTAGAATTGGAGCGAAGTTTCTAGTATGCGCAAATACAATGGCTATCAAGGAGGAATTCTATGAGCGAGGAGAGAATTTGGACTCATCGTCACAAGGTACAAAGAGGTTCTCTCTTCCATGGTTTTGGGTTAATTGCGCTTCCTATGTCATTAGATATCTTACCTATGATAGTAGAAAAAATATTTTGTATACTATACATTTTAAATTGCTTAGTCACCTTCAGCACAATAGGTTGGTAAATGTGCCAAATTTCCTTTATAATATGTTGAAAAGAATGGCATCAGAGTATCGGAGGAAACAAAGTGACACTGACTTATCACACCACTATTTCATTGCCTTATTAGTAAAAAGAAGCTCGAAAATTTAGTACCCACATGTATACTAGGAATATTTTAAGAAACGTGAAGATATTAATAGTTTACTAGAGGCACTTATAGTTCCTAAGACTTTAGAGATACAAGATGAACTTGTAAGAGAAATTCCTCATGTATCACCTACGACTTCACCTACTCATAGCCAAGGTGAGCATGAGTAGCACAACGTGCTAGAATCTAGGTCACCAACAGTGGAGGAAATTCTATCTTCTTCAAAATTACCAAAACCCAAGAGCAGAAGAGGCAGTACATCCACATCATCCACACCTTCTAAAACAAAAAAGGATAAAGAAGGATGTTCAAAAGAAGAAGGATGTTAAAAAAAAACACCTACACCTAGGCATTCAAATAGATTAAAGAAATAAGGTGTCATGAGGGGAAGTGTGGAAAAGCCCGAGGAAGAAGAAAAGGGAAAAGAAAAACAAGAGGAAGATGTAAGGTTAGTAGATATAGACTTTGAAGGGAAGGGAAATATCCCTGACAATGTAAATACAACTGTGAAAAGGAAGAGATATGTGTCTACCATTCTGATTCATAACCAAAAGATGTGTATGTTGCGAAGAAAACACAAAAGAAAACCCTATATAGTCCTACCTATGAAGACTATGAAGGGGGAGGTAATGGGAAGTTTATGGAAACAAAGGAAATGTATATAGAAGATAGAAATGTTAGGAAGGAGCTCTAAGAAGCCTTGGAGAAAATCAAACATTTGGAAGAGTTAGTGTAGAGATATGAAAAGAAAGACAAGGAAAAGGAAACAAAAATATAAGAAATGGAAGAAAAATTGTAAACATATGGCCATGGTACTAAACCTGATTTTTTGGCACAATTCACCATCACTAAGACAGGGGATGGAGAACTTGTAGTACCAAATCAAATAACTCCTCCCTTAAGAACTCTAATTCACCATACAACCTTGTCACTTGGTTATCAACTATGGAGGGTGACTGATGAGTTTGTACAAGAAAAGAAAAGTGGAAGAAAGAAAAAGAAACTTTGATTGAAGAACATGCTAAGGTGCTGGAAAGGAAGATATTGAGTTAAGGAAATCAATAACTAGTCAAGTTGGAAGAAGTGGTAGATAAAGCTAGCTGCACAAATCATAAGATACAGGCCTTGAACAAGGACATATGCACTATTTCTATAGGAAAAATTTCTAAGTTTTCAGTTTAGTAGGCTAATCAATAATCAATTAGTTGGGATAAGCAAAAAATTTGAGTTTCTTAATGTTTTAGCTGATTCTACACCTAAGGAGTAGGATCAATTGTGTGAATACTATTTACACAACTATGTGGTGTCGACTAAAACAAAGTGGAATCCTTTGATGTTTGTAGGGGATCTCCAAGTAAGGGCACTAGCATCTTATTACGAGAATGAACAATTCAGTGGAGAAATAATGGAAGAATATGAGGAGAGGGAGAAATAATCTTCTCTCCCAATAAGGAAAGAATCTAAAGACCCTGATGTAGTTATAGATGAATGGTTGAAACTCCTAGATCATAAAGGTGTAGGAAGAAAAATTATGAAACTAAGGACAACAGATTACAAAAAAATGCAAACATTAACTATGGGCTTGGGTCAACAATGTTACAGTTATATGTAGAGCATATGGAACAACTTGACCCCAAAGTTGCAGAGAAAGGAACCTCATTCCATGTACAATTTTACCACTATGATTGAGAGGGTACACAGATACATGAAAATTGGTACTGACATAGGATTTCACTAGGTACCACTCACATTTCACCTACCTATACTACTCTATCTAGTTCCACATTGGATCGGGGAGAAAGGTGAGGAGTGTGAGAAAGATGGGATCATTAGAATGAGACAACTTGCAGCTTACAAAGGTTTTTACTTAAAACAGATCAAGGGAGTTGATGTTGTCATGGACCTCAGGGAGATCACCCTGCGATATAATCTATACCCCTAGTGTTTTACTTAAGGACAAGCAAAAGTATAAGTTGGGGGAAATTATGGGTTTAGTTATTACCCTACTTTATGTTGCTTTTATGCATGTACTTTTAGACACTATTAGATAAACCTTTCAGACAATACTCTTATGCTATGCTATCTTTTCATGTTTATTATACAACATTGGACCTAAATCATAGTAATGAAAATATGGTTATAATATAGTAGCATTGTATGGTTTATATGTGAGTATGTATGAAATGTGGATGGAATTCTGTGTTTAATTATGGTAGTTAGTTTTGTGTATATGTTTTGTGGATTAACCTCTTGTAACTCAAAAAGAAACTATAGCCCATAGCAATTGGAAGCTATAACCTATAGCAAAAGGAAGATTAGGACAATGAAACAGGGGAAGTTCCAGATCAAGCTGAATGCAATAACTACTGTATGAAGACACCTGATGGAGTTGGTTGTGCATTATTATGATAGCTAATAAAGTGCTAGAGAAGAAGAATTATTTTGTTGATAGGATTTTGAATAACTGTTTGTGTGCTTTACATGCAATTCTGTTTTATAGAGTATTGGTTCTATTAGAACTCTTCTTTCTTTTCAATTATAGTTTGAAGAATTCAATGTTAACTATATACTCTAATAGCTAGGAGTGGTAGTTAATGATCGCAGTTAGGAGTTATGCTTAGAATAAAATCCCTTGTGCTTGTATATAGCTGGTGGTGGAGTCCTTAGATAAGTTAGTTGATTTCATTATTTTTGCTATCAGTTGCTTTTCAGTTTCAGTTATTATTTACACACATGTTGATTATTCAAAATGATTTCATTGAATACAATTTGTGAATAAGATTTTGTGTAATCTTTTGTGATGCGTAATGAATGAAGTTCAATTTCACATGGATGTGTAAAATATGATATTTAGTTTTGGTTTTAGTTAAGTGAAGACAACCACTTGAGCAGGCCACTCAAGGTAACTATTCTTCACTTCATTTATTGCTATTCTATTTCTATTTAGTAGTTATTTTTTTTTGTCATTATTTCATAAATTGCATGTAAGCAGAATAGGTTCTCATACTTTGATTATCAGTAAATAATGTTCATAAGTATGCATTCATTTGGTTAATTTGTGGTACTCCAGAGGTTATAATAAATTTAATTACTAGTTTGAGTAGTTCTGAGTTAGTTCAGTAATTCTTTATTAGCAATAGTTTAGTTACAAGTTAAGCTGTAGACACCCGTAGCCATTAGCTCTAGTTTGTTTCTTTCATTGTTATGTAGTTTTGTAAATTTATAGCAAGTAAAAAACTTTGAATAGGATAACCTAGGTAGTCTTAAGTCTCTGAAGGCACATACAATGCAACACCATCACAAGTTTATAGGCCTTAGGTTAAAAATTTAATGTATTCTTACAATGTTAAGTGGACCATTCAACTAGACACACCTTCGAATTGTGTAGGTTCTACCAAGTTTACAATACATTAGTATAAACTCTACACAAATCATCTGCATATATGCAAGAAAAATTAGCTAATATAGTTGTTAAAGCAAGTGACAACCCATGTCCATTAATTTTGTGCATCTATACATATCTTTATGCATATACATATAGTAGTAACCATCAAAACATAAAGTTGGTAAAATCTCCTATAAAATTTGGAAGCAAAAACAAGGCACATGAATGATTTGATAGAATGCCTTATTGACTTAAAATTTAATGCCAACTATTTAGGATAGATTAGGCACATGAAATTCTCAACAAAGTGCCTAAAAGATGAATCTCAATGCGATACAGTTCTTACACTTATTTTCTAGATCCCAAATTTAAAGTGAAGTATTAATTAATTTTTGACTCCTTATACACCCATCATTTAAGTTTTACATATTTTTATTTTTCTCTTTATTTACATGTCATTCTAGATATAGTAAAATTACAGTATCTTTAGCAGCCATGAACAAAACTATCTTCTTCATGTAAATCACCAATTACATGTATATATTTAAAAATATTGTATTTCCCAATTTGATTACAACCATAGAATTAAGAAGCAAATATGTTATGAAAATTTCTCATAAAGATGTTAAATATATTATGCATAATTCCTCAACACTAAAATATAAAATTGATAACCTTAATCATGAACCTTACACTCTAAAACATAAATCTACATAACATATTCTCTCTAGCTAAAATATTCTATTAGAGTTAGATTTAGGAGGCCGGTGATAGAAATCTTAATTGTGTTATTTAGTTGGTAGTAAAATATATGAATGATAACACTGATACTATATCGCTTGTATTTTTTCCCTCACTCCATTATGTAGTAATGGTAGGGATTAGAATCCCCCTCATAAGGCTCCTGCACAATTTGACTCAAAATGCTTCTTTAACTCACATGCTTCTTCTCAAGTGTCCCACTCAACAATCACTTATCAAGACTATGAAGAAGGTTAAAGGGGACTACTTAACACTACTATACCCTTGAGGACTAATGGTCCTCTCTGTATCATGGAGGTCCTTAGAAAAATGCAAGGAAATATAGCCAACATAACTAGTTTCCTAACAACAAAGGAAGTTGAGTCCAAAGCCAAAACAATGGTTATTTTTATGAATAATTAAGGTCCTTAAATAGGCTGATAAGATCAAAATTAGAATAGAGGGATTTAAGAACTAAAACAACAAATGAAAAGAGTTATAATGACACTTGGTGATTATCTTTGAGGGTATCAATATCTCCTAGAATGCCATGCATGAATAAAACTTAGCAGGCATGCAAGAAAAATTTCAAGGGTAAAGCCAAGACATAAATTGAATGAAATGCACCAAAAGAAATGGATTTACTAAAAATAATTTAAAAACTGTAATGCAAATGTAAATAGAAGGCTCTGTATCATCAATTTGCAAATCGATGGATGATGGTGCCAAACTAGTAGGTTGTAGAGATGGAAATAGGAGAATTTACAGGGTCTAAGAATTCGACATTTACCACTCAATAAACCAAAATATGACCATTTACATGCCATGGTAACGATCAACCAAGAAATACACATGAAGAAAAACTTATATCGGTTTTTCAAATGATAATATAGTACATGTAGGTTGTGGAATACAATAAACGCCACTGAAAAATTATGCTAGATAATGGAAAATGGAGGCATATTTATTCAAGAAAAATTAGAAGGAAAACGAGTCATCAACTATATAAACTAAATCCAATAATTACCTTCATGGATGTTTGAAATCTTTTGCACACATTAATGCATACAATTTATTGTAGTTTTTATTAAATAACCTTCTAAATTTATGAATCAATTTTCTTGAAAAGACTCCTAAATCATGATGAGAAAACGTCAAAGCTAAGCAAGGACACCATAATTCTACATTGAAATACCATGACCAATAGAATGATGGAAGGGGTCTTCTACAGTCGACACACCAAATGTTCAACATCTTCAACTAACTTCCTAGGGAAAATAGAAGGTCAATAAAAATGTTTTTAGACCCAATTTTTGTGTTATGCATAGATTCCTTCACAAACTAGGGAACCAAAACATGAGGTCCATATGGGAGAATACTTGGATTAATAGGGTAAGTGCACAAATATGGGGGACCAAAAAGGGATCTTAAGTGGCCACTTTTTTTGAAAGTAGGAAAGACTAGCCTTGGATGAAAAATTGAAGATAGTTACACTAAAAATTTTAAGATGCAATGAAAATGAGACTTGTAGAGCTTGAATCTACTTTCTAAACCACTATTTTTTTTAAAAAAATGGTAGAGATTAAGGGGTTCAAAAATGGGGCCAATACAAATTGGTCATTTTTTGAAAAACATAACATAGCGTCTGGTGTTACCCCCATAAAATATTAACCTTTTTTTTATTTTAAAAATTGCTTTGGTGAGAATTAGCTAACATCATGTAGTTTATCCCCAAAATTTCTACTAATTCTTTAATGAATATATGGATTTTTACTAATTTTCAAAGTGCACACATCCCCAAAAATAAAACTTTGATCGTACTCCCCCCTATTTTTTTGAAAAATGATCGTAAATAATTTTTCAATATGTGTATAATGGAGTCTAGTTTCTAAAAATGCAATTTATTTGAAATTTGATGAATGTTTAAAAAATAAAGTGAAAAATACCAAACATTGGTTTTTGAGAGAAAAAATACACCAACAAAAGAAATTAAAGATGAAAACCTTAACATACTCAAAATGTGAAAAAAATTACATGGTTAGATAGCTAAGAGAGAGCTTAACATTACCCATACATTTTTTGACTTGACATTGGAACAGATGCAAACTTGATGGGGAGTACGCTCAAGATTATGTCAAAATTTCTACAATCTACATAACATGCCTTTGGACATTGGAAAGTCACTCCAAGCCTTTGCGTTGGAATCCCAAGGAAAATCCAAGCCAAAGGCTTGAAAATTTCCAAATTAAGAGAAAACATGAGCATGTTATAACAAACTCCCGTTATAATGTGCTCGCATTTTGTGTTGCATTATTATTATTTTCTTTGTATTCCTCTTTCAGCTTGTCATTCAATGAAACTATGTACATAGAATAAACATTTAAGTATAAGTTGACATTTACATATGAACATTTACTTTATGATACTTTAGGTTATATTTCCTGTACTTTACATTATATGGACATTTATTTCTTATACTTTAAGTTATATTTCATGTATATAGTTTTAGGATTTTTGGGAGTGGTTTTAAATCTCTAGGAGTTATAATTCAAATTCTAGTTTTTGGAGGATCTTATAATCTTTCAGAATTAGTCAAATTTTAGTAATCAAGAGAAATTTTTTTAGTAATCAATAAGTTGTATCATCTTTCTCTCTTTTTCACTCATTGTTTATCCCTTATGCTTTAGAAGTCTCTCTTTCTCACTATCTCCATCCCTTTATCTAACTCTTTCTCTTTTGAGCTCAAGGACTACCTCTCTATCTATCCATCCTTCTCTCTCTCTCTCTCTCCCCTTCCCTCTCTAATTCTATCTCTCTCACTTCCCTCTCCCTCTCTCCCTCTCTCTCCTCTCCCTCTCCTCTCCCTCTCCCTCTCTCCCTCTCTCTCTCCCTCTCGTCTCTCTGTCTCTCTTTACCGTCTCCACTTCCCTCTCTAATTCTCTCTCACTTCTCTCTCCTCCCCTCCCTCTCTAATTCTCTCTATCTCACTTCTCTCTACCTCTCTCTCCCTCCCTCTCCTCTCTCTCTGCTTATCTTTATCTCCCCTCTCCCTCTGTCTCCATCACTCTCTTTATCTATTTCTCTCTATCTCACCTCTCTCCCTCTCTCCCTACTACTCCCTCCCTCTCTACTCCCCTCTCTACTTATTTGTATCTCTCCTCTCCATCTCTCTACCTACCTCTCCCTCCATAACTCTCTACCACTCTCTCTCTATTTCTCTCTCTATTTCTCCTCTCTCTCTCTCTCTCTCTCTCTCTCTCTCTCTCTCTCTCTCTCTTCTCTCTCTCTCTCTCTCTCTCTCTGCTCTATCTCTACAATCTCTCTCTACCTACCTCTCCATCCATCAATCCCTACCATTCTCTCTCTACACCTCTCTATCTCACCTCTCTCTCCCTCCCTCTCTCCCTTCCTCCCTCCCTCATTCCATCTCTCTCCTCTCTCTATACCTCCCCTTACCTCTTTAATTATCTTTATCTCCCTTCTCTCTCTCTACCTACCTCTCCTTCATCTCTCTCTCTCTCTCTCTCTCTCTCTCTCTCCTTGTCTCTATCTCACTATTCTCTCTTCTCTCTCTCCTCTCTATCTCACCATTCTCTCTCTCCCTCTCTAATTCTCTATATCTCAACCTATCCTCTTTACCTCTCCATCCTCCCTCCCTCTCTTTTCTCCCCATCTCTCTCTCTCTCTCTCTCTCTCTCTCCCTTCCCTCTCTATTCTCCATTTCACAATTATCTCTCTACTCCCTCCCTCATCCTCCCTCTCTATCTCTTCTTCCCTATATACATCTCTCTATCTCTCTCTCCCTCTATCTCTACCTCTACCTCTCCCTCCCTCCTTCCCTCTCTCCCTCCCAATCTCCATATCACCTATCCCTCTCTACCTCTCCTTCCCTCCCCCTTCCCTTTCTCTCTTTCTCATTCAATCCTCCCCTCTCTACTTCTCTTTATCTCACCACTCTCTCTCTCCATCTTACTCTCACTCCCTCACTCCCTCTCTCCCTCCTTCCCTCTCTAATCTCTTTGATCTCTCTCTCTCACCTATCTCCACCTCCCTCCATATCTCCTTCCCCCTCTAATTTTTTATATCTCCCCTCCCCCTGTCTCTACCTACATCTCTATCTATCCCTTCCTCCCCCCTCTTTCTCTCTCACTCTCCTTTCCTCTCTACTCTCTATCTCTCCTCTCCCTCCCTCTCTCCCTTCCTCTTTCTATCACACTCTCTCCTCTCTAGAGAGAGGTGTGTGTGAGAGAGGGAGTAATATAGGGAGAGGTAGGTAGAGAGATGGAGAGGGGAGATAGGGAGAAGTAAAGAGGGATGAAGAGAGGGAGGGAGAGAGAGAGATATGGAGAGAGGAGGAAGGAGGGAGGGTTGGAGAGAGAGGGGAGCAAGGGAGAGGTAAAGAGGGATAGGTGAGATAAGGAGAAGTGTGAAGAGAGGGAAGGAGTGAGGGAGGGAGTGGTAAAGAGAGAGAGAGAGGAGGGAGTGACAAACATAGAGGGAGAGAGAATGGTGAGATAGAGAGAAGTAGAGAGGGAAGAAGAGAGTGACAAAGAAAGAGGGAGAGGGAGGGAGGGAGGGGTAGAGGTAGGTAGAGATATGGAGAGGAGATATAGAAAGAAGGGGGAGGGAGGGAGAGGTAGAGAGAGAGGGTAGGTATAGGGAGGGAGAGGATATATAAAGAGAAATAGAGAGGGAAACAAGGGGGAGGGAGAGATAGGGAGGGAGATATAGGTGTGTGTGAGAGAGAGAGAGAGGGAGTGATGGAGGGAGAGGTAGGTAGAAAGAGAGAGATGCAGTAGAGATAAGTAGATGGGGAATGAGGGAGGAAGAGATAGGGAGGGAGACATAGGTGTGTGTGTGTGTGAGGGAGTGATGGAGAGAGAGGTAGGTAGAGAGAGGGAGATGAAGTAGAGAGGGAGGGAGAGAGGGAGAGAGAGGTGAGAGTGAGAGTGAGGTGAGAGAGAGCGGGTGAGATGGAGAGAGAGGGAAGGAGGGAGAGAGGGAGGGAGAGTGAGATGGAGAGAGAGATAAAGAGAGGGAGGGAGGGAGAGGAGAGATAAAGAGTAGAGATGGAAGGAGGTAGGGAGGGAGACAAAGGTGAGATAGAGAGGTGTCGAGAGAGAGTGGTAGGGAGTGATGGAGGGAGAGGTAGGTAGATAGGGAGAGGGGAGATAAAAAGTAGAGAGGGAAGGAGGGAGAGAGAGGTGGGAGAGGAGAGGAGAGAGAGAGAGAGAGAGAGAGAGAGAGAGAAGAGAGAGAGAGAGAGAGAGAGAGAGAGAGAGAGAGAGAGAGGTGCAAGATCATGGGGGTCCAAACTAGGCCCTTAAGTGCCAATATTTTTTTTGAAAAAATTAAAGTTAAGCAACTTGACATAAAAGTTTGAATAGGTTATTGAAATAATTTGGAAAATATGTAAGAACATAATTTATAGAAAATTGAATTTAGTTTCTAAGATACTAGTCCTTTTTTGGAAAAAAAGTAAATCTATTTGATGAAAATTTAAAATTTCAATGCAATAGTACTAAAATTTCAGGAAAAAATAAAAAGTAGGTGTATGTCTAACTAGCCTAAGTACAAGAAATTTTTTGTTTTGTTTTGGGACTTTCAATATAAGTAAATGACACATGCACAAATGTGCCACACTCTTTTTTGTAATTTTTTTGCAAATAAATAATTAGTTATGAATTTTTTTATTATAAATATTAATTTTTTTTTGTCTAACCACCATAACTTGGTCAAAAAATTATGAAATTCACTTTTATTTTTTATCCTATAGTATGGGAAGCATAGAATGTGCTGCATTTTTCGGATTCAAAAAATGTGAAATCATTAAATGATAATTATAAATATTTTTCAATCAGCTTATCAGTTAGGACTTTAGTCATAATTCATGCAGAAAATCAATAGTAATTACCTATTAAATTTTAAAATAAGTCATATCTAATATTGGTGGAAAGTTGACAATTTTCTCAATAAACCCTTTTCATTTCATCAAATTTGGATAAAAGAAGTCATCAGTCATTTTCTTGTCATATTGCCACTTTTTGGACCCCCATGATCTTTCACTCACCTAATCTATATATATATATATATATAGAGAGAGAGAGAGAGAGAGAGAGAGAGAGAGAGAGAGAGAGAGAGAGAGAGAGAGAGAGAGAGAGAGAGAGAGAGAGAGATTGGGGAGATAGAGAGAAGTAGAGAGGGTTTGGGAAGATAGAGAGAAGTAGAGAGGGAGAGAGAGATTGAGGTGAGAGAGATAGAGAGTAGAGAGGGAGAGGTAGGGAGGGAGAGAGAGGTGAGATAAAGGGAAACAAATAGATAGAGGAGGGAGGAAGTGAGAGGTAGGGAGAGAGAGGAGAGCTTGAGTTAAAGGGAGGGAGGAAGAGGGATGTACAGGCGAAGAGATAGTTCTTGAGCTCACGGGAGAGAGAGTCAAATAAAGGGATAGAGATAATGAGAGAGAGAGGAATAGAGAATATGGGATAAACAATGAGTGAGATAGAGAGAAGATGATACAACTTGCTGACTACTAAAATTTGTTGTCTTGATTACTGAAATTTGACATTCTGATTACTAAAATTTGACCAGTCTAAAAAATTATAGGATTTTCAAAAACTAGAATTCACATTATAACTCCTAGAGATCCAAAACCACTCTCAAAAATCTTGAAACTATATACATGAAAAATGTTTATTTCGTGTATATAGTTTCACTAAACAACAAGATGAAAGAGAAAGACAAAGAAAAAAAGAAAGAGAAAAAAATCAATGCATCACAAAATGCGAGCGTGTTATAATGTGGTCGCGTTTTATGGAATATAAACCATAACATGAGCACATTTTATTGTAATGTGCTTGCATTTTCTCTATTTTAGGACCAAAAAGTGGAGTGGCCACTTTTTGGTCCTTCATCTTGGTGCAAATGCCCATTATGAATTTCAAGAATGGCATGTTTAATTCTTCATCAAAATTTCCAAGATATGCCTAGTTTGCAAAATGTTAATCATACTATGTTTTACAAAATAATCCATAGAACCTAAACAAGTAGCCTCCTTTTCATACAATTTACCACTATCAAATATTAGGTGAAGGTTGAGGGGATGATCCAATAGAATCCTAGGGCTTTTAGTGACATGATCTCAAGGAATTATCCCCTTTCGATTAGTGTGCATTTATTAGGAAGTATGTACAAGACATGCGAGTTGTTTTCAAAATGTGGAAGCACAAAAAAGGCACTTGGACTATTTTGCTAGAAAAATATGGTGGCATTGACTAGCATGTTAGCTACTTGCATGGTTGGGCCACAAACCTAAGTCACATCCACTATGTTATTGCACATTATATGTCTTAAAATTATAAATTTATTATTCCTATAAAAATGCTTTGTTATCCTCTTCAAGATAGATGTAAAATGATATAATTAGGTATTATCAGTTGACATAAGTGTAAAAAAATTTCCCCAAAATTCATCATTGAAACAAAAAAGCTACTCAATGTTATACTAGGTAGTAGTGAAGTAGTAATCATTGCATGATTTCGTATATATATTTCTTTTAAGTTTTCAAATGATTTATCCCATTGGAATATTTGGGTATAAAATTAGTGATACTTGATAATTAAATTATATTCTTTAGTTTGTTTTCTCTAGAATGAATCATCCTTAGAGCCCCAAATATTTTTTATTCATATTTTAAAATATATATAAACTTTGAAGAATATTTTTTTCAATATAGCTTGTCCAAGTTATCCAATATTTATTAGCTAAAAAATATTAATATAATTATTGCATAACTATCATAGTTATATAAGTATATGCTGACTACAAAGTCTAATTATAACCATATAACCATTAGAGCTAGTTACTCTATGTGAATTAGCATGTCATCTTTCTTTGTACATTACATTATTACATAATTAATAGATAAATATAATATAGATATATCTCTAATAAATCAATCTACCTAAATCTTTATGCAAAACAATGCATAAATATAATATAACTATTAATAAGAATTCTTCATGAAATGCATGCATAATGTATAATCATAGACAAGATATTTAATAGAAGACCCCAAGGAATGGAGTTTCCTGATATTGAAAGGGAACACACAAATGAAGGTAGTGAAATTAATGAGACATTATGCATGCAATAATCAATAGAGGAGATTTACTATTTATGAATGAAATTACAAGCTTCTAGGCCAAGTTATAGATTTGATATCCTATCTATATATAATGGAGGAATCATAACATTTATACATCATAATAAAATTTTATACATGCTCTCATCATACCTCTTAGCTTAATTATTTGAGCACGTCGTTATAAATTTTTGACAAAGTACTTGACATGGTCCTTACGTTTAAAAATACATCAAATACTTGCACTAGTGTTACTTCGTTAATAAGATCAAATATGTCAGAACATCTCAATAATGGGTCATTTCAATAACCAAAATTATCATACTAAAGAAATCACATAAGAATTTATATAATCCACTCTTCGAGTCAAATAATTAAAAGTATTATTATGCTCAATCACAACTTGATCATGTATCATTCATCTATAATATCTTTTGACAACATTACTAGTCACAATTAAGAAGTAAGCTACACACAACCATATGCATTTGTACCATTAATTATATGAATTTTATACTCATAGGGTAATTTGATACCATATGCTAAGAGATCCCCAAAGTGTTATATATGGCGGGCTAAGTGGCTTGTCATGTCCCTTTCTTTGGAAAGACAATTGTAGAGTGGAATTTGAGAATTATACTACATTCATCCACAAGAGCCCATCTCAATTTGTGGTTTGGGATGTAGCATTTGTAATAAAGGCCCCACAACATAACTAGAGATCGTGAGAAAATGATCATCTACCAGAAAGATATCGCCATCAAAAGATTGATAGTTTAGGCTCACTATGTCATGACATAATCGATTCAGGGAATCCTTCAGTGTTCCCCTGTAGAAGCATGTTTAGGTGTGCAATTTGGAACATAAAACCTATGATGGTACTTGCACATTATATCCAAATATCAAGAAGGGAGGATTGACCAATAGAAAGATATTGTTGATAGAAGGAAATTGTGCTAGTCAATTGGTATCCACTTCTACAGGCTTGAAGGATAAGACATCATGGGATCATGAAGTGGTAACGAAAAAGTTTCAGAAAGATGGAAAGGTCAAGGTAAGCATGTGTATGGTTTTGCAGGATGGTGTGCTTATTCCAAATGGATCAACATTGGCCTTAAGGCCGACTTAATGTAGCGTGCTGAGAATTCTAATTCTATCTTTGAAATCAATTGGGATTAATGCCGACCTATTCCTTAAGAGGAATTCTAGCATATAAATGTAGGGAAACAAATTCATGTAAAGGAATCAAATTCTTATGTCATTTCTTGTAAATTTGGGACATTTGTGTTCTATTCCCTTATGTGGATGAAAACCCATAGGAGTTGTGTTCATTGGATTGAAAACCAAGTGTTCATCAGGATTAGAAGATGAAACCCCTTTGATTCTTGAGGGAATTTTCATTCAAGGATTGCATTTGAGCTTCAAAGATTAATCTACAAGAAATTGGTACTATGGTACTATTTCTATTTGATTTGTGGGAGAAATTGTAATCATTGTAGATTATTGTCTAAATTGTAGTCAATATATCATACATACAAACTAAATTTCTCTTCATATTTTGGAGTAATATTTGTTGTACCTATTTTACTGTGTTTGAATTCCATTTGCTAATTAATATTTGTTAAAATTATATGTTAGGGACATTACATGGCCTTACGAAATTATCCTCAAATGTGAATTCCTTTCTCATTTTATCCATGTATATAACTAGCTATAATTGTCTCTAAAACTTGAGAATCTATTGGGGATTGATGGTAAATGACTAAAACAAAAAATTAGTAATTTCTATAGTTACCCAGGGCATTCTACTAAATATAGTTTCTAACCTAAATTTTTTGACCTTATAGAAGCCTCAAGGGTGTATTTATTGATGAGAAAGGTACCAATGAAGAGATGAGCCACATATGAAGGAGAAGGGGCTGGTTCAAGAAGAAGAAATTTTGGTGCTTACACAAGTCATAGATATGATTTTAATGAAACCATCTATTTGTAACAAGAGGTGATTTTGTAACCATATTCCAACTATTAAATTTTCATGGCACGATTGCATAATTATATTGGTAGATATGATTTTGCCGAATTTTTTAAATAATCATGCATTAGTTATGTAATCACCATGATGAGTTTGAAATTATCATGGTAGTTACTTAAATTTCACCTATAAAAATTGGGTAGTGTAGTCAAAATAGTAGAAAATGATTGAAAATTATAGAAACTAATAAAAAGTAATTGTTAATAGAAGGAGATTGTGCTAGTCAACTGGTATGCACTTCTATAGGCTTGAAGGATAAGACATTGCAAGATGGTCATGACAAAGTTTCAGGAAGATGAAAAGGGCAAGGCAAGCGTGTGGATGGGTCCACATGATGGTGTGCTTATTCCAAAGGGATCAACATTGGCCTTAAGACCAACATAATGTAGTGTGTTGAGAATTCAAATTCTGGCTTTGGTGCTAATAGGGCTCGAGGCCAACCTATTCCTTAAGAGGAATGCTATCATTTAAATGTAGGGAAAATAGTTCATGTAAAGGCATCAAATTCCTTTTCCATTTCGTAAATTTGGGACACTTGTGTTCTATTCCATTTTGTGGATAAAAACCCATAGGAGTTGTGTTCACTTGGATCAGAGGACAAAACCCCTTTGATTCCTAAGGGCATTCTCATTCAGGGATTGCATTCGAGCTTTGAAGATTCTGTAAGAAAGTGGTACTATGGTATTATTGTTGTTTGTTCTGTGGGAGCAATTGTAAATCATTTTAGATCATTTTCTAAATTGTAGTAAATTATCATACATAGATTTTGAATTTCTCTTCATATTTTGGAGTAATATTTGTTGTGCCTATTTTAATGTGTTTGAATTCCATCTACAAATTAGTATTTGTTAAAATTATATGTTAGGAATATTAAATGGTCTTACAAAATTATCCTCAAATGTGAATGCCTTTTTCATTGATCCATATGTATAACTAGCTATAATTTCCTCTAAAACTTGTTAATCTATTGGGGATTGATGGGAAATGACTGAAATAAAAAATTAAGAATTTCTATAGTTACCTAGGACATGCTACTTTATAGTTTCTAACCTAAATTTTTTGACCTTATAGAAGTCTTGAGTGTATTTATTAATGAGAAGGGTACCAATGAGGAGATAGGTCACATATGAAGAAGAAGGGGCTGGTTCAAGAAGAAGGAAAGTAAATGACTTAAATTTTGGTGCTTACATGAGTCATAGATATGGTTTTAATGAAACCATTTATTTGTAACAAGAGGTGATTTTGTAACTATATTCCAATTACAAAATTTTCATGGTGATTGCATAATTGTATTGGTAGATATGATTTTGTTGATTTTTTTTAATAATCATGCATTAGTTATGTAATCACCATGATGATTTTGAAATTTTCATGGTAGTTACATAAATTTCACCTATAAACAATTAAGTAGTGTAGTCAAAATAGTAGAAAATGATTGAAAATACTAGAAACTAATAAAAAGACATTAAAGGGTTAGAAGGGACTATGAATCATGTTTTTGATTAAGGAAAAAAACAAGTTTTGAAGGGGCCTTGAAACCCTTTAACAACAACCGAGAGATAGATTTAGTAGAGAAAGTACCCAAGCAAGAGATTAAAACAAGATAGGAAGCTGCTAGAAAAGAACATCAAAACCAACCGAAAGGTAGCACCATGAAAGAGCCCACAAAAAACCAACAAAAAACCCACAGTTAGGCCATATTCTTCAAGACCTCAACCACCTCCTGTTCTAGTTTGTTCATATTATGCACAACTTTCTTGATTTCCTGGATATTAGCGTGGGCCTTATCAACCTTTCTCTTAAGGTTTGCTCTAGTTCTTTTACACGGTCCACCATAACCTTCATGACTGTGTACTTTATCCACCTCCTCTTCCACAACAGTCTTGTCTTGATAAGAATTCTCAAGACTATCCACCATCATATCCATAGCATTAGCCATGGATTTTAAAATCTTATGGCTAGTATTCATCACCGCCTAGATAGACTATTTTATGTGCTTGAGTTTTTCCTCCATAACTGAAAGCTTCTCATCGTGATTACTCTTAAATTTCTCAAGATCTTCAACAGTTTTCTTAAGGAAATCCACCATATACTTCTTTTCTTCCTCAGTCCACAAGTCCGTGGTCTTCACTCTGTCTTTAGCAGTGTTGTCGAGGGACTTAGGTTTTTCAAGTTTGCTTGATGATATAAGAGACACAAAAGGTTTGATTGATGATATTTTTATTAGAGGTATATTATTTTTATGGCTATTATACCATCGATTGTATGATATTTTTATACAATCCACCATGTTATAAGAGACACAAAAGGTTTTATTGATGATATTTTTATTAGAGGTATATTATTTTTGTGGCTATTATACCATGTATGATTTTGGGGATATTTAGTTATCATTAAAATTAAAAAGATGACCTACACACTTTTGGGTACTTGTATTTCCTTAGACACCTATGCATGATGTAATATTATCCACTATAGAATCTCACTTTTTTAAAATATTACTTTGAGTATAGGTCTATAGTTGAAAATAGTGTGGTGAACATTAAAAGAAGCTCATTTGGAAGCATTCTCTATAAAGGGAAAATAGTGATTAATGTAGCTTAGATGATAATTAGGACCCTAGAATTGATTTATAATATAAAAATAGAGAAAGATAGAATACTGGTTTTGAGTAATTATTTTTAATAAAAATGGAGACTTATGACAATCATTTCAATTTTATGTGTGATTTAATATGCGAATGCAAAGTGATACTTGTTGATATTTGATAATGAAAGTTTCTTGGGATGCTCAAATTAAATACATAATTATAGATACACAATTTGGAATTATAGTGAATATTTGATGTGTAACAATCATGTAATGGTGTTATTGGCCTTAGAAAGTAGTCACTTTGGATTTTAAAGCTAGAGGGAAAGATTACACTTGCGATCTAGTCTAGGGAAAGAGATTATAGCCATGATCTAGTCTAAGCAGTGAGATCATAACCATGATCTAGTCCAAAATAGAGAACACACTCCTAATCTAATCTAGGGGGTGAGATCACACCTATAATCTACTGTAGTTGATGAGATCATACTCACATTCCAACTCAAGTGTGGAGACTTTGACTACAATCTAGTCCTTCTAGTCCTTGAGATAAGATTATTCATGCAAGCCATCTTGGGAAGGGAAAAACTTTGGGGACTATATCAATGATGGTCTAAAGAGTAGGTTTCAACATAAAAATGAAGGATTCAAGTCCTAGAAGCTCAATGAGTTTTCCAAAAGGGCTAAAAACAATGCCAGGATTGTACATTATAGACATCCACAAAAAATGGTGTAAAATATAGAGGTTAAGAATAAAATAAGTGATTTTCTTCTCTACACTAATAGATATATGCAAATGCAAAAAATATTATTAAAATTATTATGATAATGTGTGGAGTTTTTATTTAGACTATTTATATAAAATAAACTAAATAGATTTAAAATAATTGACTAAAATTTATTAAAGATAAGATAAAAACATATAGCTTTGACTTCACCAAAAAGTATATATATATATCTTATATCTTATGATACTGTGATATGATGTTATTATATTGTTTAATTGTAATTTGAATTGTAAGTGTTTCTTGATAATTCTTTGGTTACTTGTTTATTGGTCATTGCTTTGATTTATGTGTTGGGATTAGTGACTTTAAGTTTTATATTGACTCTTGTAATCCTTGAGTTTTATGATACTTTTGTATGTCGTTGAGTCCTGTGGTTCCGTGTTTGGATGTCCTTGGTTAAGGACTCTTTTTGGTTAGCTCCTAGCACGGGGGGTGGGTCTTCGGACTCACATGGTCGGGTGGAACGTGCTAAGCACCCCATTGGGTCCCCAGTCGAGGATCGAGAGGTGTGGATTGGTGCGGTTGCATCGACTCCAGAGTTGTACTTGTTTTGGAGCTAGTTATGATGCTTTGTATTCATCTATTTTGTATCATGGTATCTTGTGTAAGGTTTCCATTTATGTTTGGAAACACTGTTGTATCATTGTACCTCTAGAACATTGTATTGTAATGTAATGTTAACTCAGTGTGATTATTGGCCATGGCAGTTATTATTCATTGGGTTAAGTTAATCATGCATATATTGTATTTATGTACTCAGGTGGTTCTTATCAATGATTTTTTTTATGTTAATGTTTACTTTGTTATGGATTATATCTTTGGATTTTTATTCTTTATTTCCGTTGTGTGGATCTCAATCTCGTAATGACTCCTCGTGTACCCCAAGGGATGTAAGTGCTAATGAATCTACTTAAATGAAATTGATGTATGATTTAATGTGTATTACATGTATGTTATGTTTACCTTTAAAAAGAAAAAAATTGTGCTGTAATTATTGTTTATTTGTCCTTTGGGGTTCGCACGATTGGGTGTTACAAATTTACAAGAATAAACTATCAAAGATAAATTCAAAATCTATATATATATATAACAAAGTAAAAATTAAATTTACAAGAATAAACTACCAAAGGTAAATTCAAATTTCAAGGGCCATATTTTGCAATCACACATCTAACTAAGGTTATTTGTACAACTGCAAATTTGATCCACATGGAAAATGAATGAATCTAAGTATCAAGACTAGTACTGAAGAGTGAGTATATCTATTTATTGTACACCTAGGGAATCTAGGGGTGTGCATGAAATGGGTTAGACATTCTTGGTTCTACTTTGCATGATGTCAATAACATTGAGATAGTCATTTAATGCGGGTTGCATATTAGCAAAATATTTGACATTATAAAAAATAGTATCGAAAGAGAAAAATTAGTAACAAAAAGTACATGATGGAGACATGGTTTTGTAAGATTAAGGTTTAGAGGCACATGATTTATGTAATACCACTTGGTGGTATTATGCAAGATTGTTTCTATAAAAGAAAGTATATGAGTAGTTGTTGAGGTTGACAATCATAACCTTTTCCTTATTGGCTAAGGTTGGATTGACCATATCTTGTAGTTTGCATGTGTGAGCAAAGAAAATATGGATTAAGATGTGTGATTACATGATTTTAATTTACTTATTCCATATATATTCTTTGTATTTAAATTAACATGATGTCCCTTATTAGTCCTTAGTGATTTATAGGGACAATGCCACAAACACTATTGTTGCAAATATATTAGGCTATAAGTACATTGGTTCAAGCATGACGACATTACCCATAAATATAAATTAGACGCACCATTTTTATTGAATACTGCAAGGTTTTGTTTCATATTTTAGTTAGGTTTACTTAAATAAAATAAAAAATAAAAAAATATACTAGTAAAACTAACATCTAATGAAAATAAATTTTTCATACTATCATTGAAAAAAAGATTGTAAAGTTAATTACTAACATTTATAGAATAAAATTACAAATCAAAATTTAATGAAATATGATTAAAGCCATCATTAAGATAATCTTGAAAAATTCATTGAATATGATAATATATAATTAAATAACATTATTATTACTTGTATAATCCCAATTTTTAACCATTCATTTATGATTGGTTTATATTGCTTAGTAATATCTACTTTTCTAAGTTCATTACATTAACTAAAATCACATTTTGTCAGAATTGCATAAGGAAATATTTAAACATAACTTTATAATGTTCCTTATAATGTAAACATAACTTTATAATGTTCCTTATAATATTTAAAATTTTATTAACTCTTTTATTATAGTTTCATGGAACCATAAATTTGAACGAATCCTAAATAATTCTAACTATAAAAAAGGTGATTCCAACTTGACAATTTTTTTCCTACATTTTATACAATTTAAATGAGCTCATTGGCATACCAATATAATATTTTAACAATTTTCTAGAAATCTTATTTTGATATGTTCCTTATTTTGAACATCCTACTATAACCATGGACTCATTATAGTTTGATAGACCATGGGATTGCGATTAAATTCAATTGAATGAATTTGACAAAACTGATTTACAAGTTCTATTCCTTTATTATGTTGAAAACATAATTACTACACATATACACTCACATTTTACATACATACATGTATGTATATCTATAATGTTAAAATATAAAATTTATTTAATTATAAAGAAGCATGTCTCATGTAAGACACACACCAATCCATATATATATTTAAAGATCTTTGCATCCATACTTTGCAATTATCTAATGATATCTCAACAATAATAAAAATGGACTGTGAAATGATTGAAAAAGTTGTGCGATGTGAATAGATCTATTTATTAGCTCGAGATTAGAGTAGAAAAATGTGAGGATCTGTGATATGTTCGGGAGTTATTTCATGCAATATGAACAGGTGTTTAAATCAAATTCCAAATTGCTATTGAAGACATAGAAGGAACTAACCGATGTGGCTACGATTTGCCTTAGGCTGTCATCTTTGACTACCAGGCTCTACTTGCTCTAGGTTCAGGCTGAGAGTTGCAGAGTCCTCCATCACTTGCCAATCACAAAGGATACATGGATCAGAAGGGTTTATGGGTAGCTTTGCCATTGCATTGGGAAAATTTCAAATAGAAACTATTTAAAAGATACTGTAAATCATTGAAGATAAAATTTATCGCCCAATTCAAAAGAGGCAACTCTTTTAAAGGAGAAGAACACAAATTTTGAAGAGGTTGAAGTTTCCAAGAAAGATGTCAATTTGAGAAGAAAATTGCATGTGATAAAAGGTAGAAAAGTGAAGGTGGTAAAGTCAACAAAATCAATCACCATTAGGTATTACATAAGTAATTATTTTTGTGGTTAAATTTTAACTATATAAGGAAGTTATTTTCCAATGAGAAAGGTTGGTATAAGAGAAAGGAAAGAAAATAAAAACTTAATATGTACATGAATAATACTTTGGAAGAAGAACTTGAGAAAATTAGAAATAAAAATGAAGAATTAGAAGCAGAAAATAGGTCACAAAACGAAGATACATCAAAATTGAGAGAAAAAAAATCTTTTGTTCAATCAATTACTTGAAGCTTACATAAAAAAAAATCAATGCTCAAAGTCTAAACCTACAAGTTATGTAATGTATCATGTGATACAAGTGATTTTTTTAATTCATTAGATGAATTGTTTGATAAATGTGATATAGCTAAAGCCTCTTTTGGTAAAAAGTGTAAGGAAGAGAATAATATTATTGAATTTACAAATCTTGCTAGTCGTGAGGATAATGAGAAAGGATGTTGTTCAAATAATGTTGGATTTAAGATAATGAAAAGAATGGGATATAGAGGAAAATGTTTAGGAAAATATGGACAAGGAATTAAAGAGCCCATTGAGCCAATAGTAAGGCTAAAGAATGAAGGCATTGGATATGCTAGTGGAAATAAAAATGATTTTATAGGTGCTAGAAGTTGAAACAAATTATTTTAAGAAATACAATGCATACAATGTTCACATTGTCATAGGAATGGACATAAAAAAGAGATGTATTGGGATCTTCATCCTTGTAGTATATGTGGATTGAAGAACCATTCTGAGAAATAGTCTTGGAACAAAAAGTGGAAGGAACAACCTCTAAAAGATAGTATACAATGGTGGATTGTGGGTGAATTGGTGTATCTAATTGGGAAAAGGTCACAAATATGTTCAAAATTTTGTACAAACATAAATAGTCTCATGTCAGACAAAATAAAAAATCATGCGTAAGGTCAAATATCATCCTAGAAATCATATAATTTAATCTATAATTTTTTACTACTATAAAGGCTACTTGAATTCTATCTATGTAGTGGTGTAAGATTTGAAGTTGGAGCACTCATATATGGATAGTGATTTTACTATTGATCACAAAGATTATTGCCTAATGGTTGTAATGTTGATTGCAAAATTATTGTTGAACCTAAAAGTTGTACTATTGATCGCAAAGATAATTCTTGAATGGTTGTAATGTTGATCACAAAGATCATTGTTGAACCTAAAAATTTGAAGTATGAGATATTGATCTCATAGATCATTGTTGAATAGTTGTAGTGTTGATCACAAAGATCATTGCTAAATTTTTGAAAGACTTGATCACACAAATTATTATTGAAATTGATTGTAGAGATTGTTGAAGGTTTTGGTCGCAAAGATCATTGTTAAAATTTATCGTAAAGATCGTTACTAACTTGTTGAAGGATTTGATCAAAAAGATCATTTATTGAAATTGATCTCAAAGATCCTTGTTGAAATTGATCATAGAGATCATCACTAAATCTATGAAGGTTTTGATTGTAAAGATCATTTGGAATGCTTCATTCATTTATTGATATAACTATCAAGAATGTCTTACTATGGGTAATGATGGACAAAAATAATCAAGGCTATTTAGAAGAAGGATAAGTTTTTATACTTTCAAGAAGATATTGGTGTTAAATATTCTTTATTTGTACATGGGTAGCTAACCAACCTATTTTTATAGGTGGCCCCAATCATCTAGTTAAGTTGTGTGATAAAATAAAGTTTATGGTGGGTGTTAAAATATTAAATTTATTTAATTACAGAGTCATGTATCATGTAAGGGACACACTAACTTCCATATATGTATTTAAGGATCTTTGGAACCATATTTTTTAAAGTAAAAAATATATGTTCATATAGTTATATGAAATGCACATCTTATTTTACAATATTAAATACTACATTATGGATGTTTATTTGTTATATACCAATTATTCACATAAGTCTTGTATTTTCAAAATCCATTATATATGTATATACATACACATACACACACATACACACATATATATGTACATGTATATATATGTACATGTATATATATGTATATCTATATATACATATATTTATATACATACACATACAAACACACACACACATACATGCAATACACATACACACATACATATATATACATATATATATATATATATATATATATATATATATATATATATATATATATATATATATATATATATATATATATATATATATATATATATATATATATATATATATATATATACATACATATACATACATATGCACACACATATAGTGTACACATATATGTTATTGTTTGTAATATTCATACATTTATTTATAGTATATTTTTTAATTTTTGTCTCATAAATTTTTTTATCAACAATTAATAGAAGTAATGTATATATCACAAATGTGTTTTATACACACACGTGTGTATATATATATATATTTATATTTTATTTTTTGAGTGAAAAGAATTGTTGCACATATATATTTGTATACACATATTTTTTAAAACATTTATTTTCAATAAAATGTGTGTGTATGTATATATATTCCTTGATAAATAGGGCCAAAGCCTTTAAGCATATAGGTTTCTATGACTTGCATTATGTAGGTTGAAATCCCTAAGGGGGCTCACAACCTATACATTGTAGCTTGTGGCATAAAAAGGTGTCTTGGCCATACATTGTGCAAGTCATGGCTACCATGGCTATGAACATTATACATAATTTTTATTTTTATTTATTTTTTATATATATGATATTTATTTGTAATATACATATATATTATTTCATGTGTATATTTATCTTAAATTTATTATTTTTTAATTTTAAAAATCAATCTACTTATTAAAAAAACCACACATTAAAATAAGTTTGTACATATAATTTCTACAATTTAAATTAAAAATTTCTGTATAAAATTAAACTGATTTTTTTAAGGTCATTATGATACAAGGTTTATATGACTAGTTTAAGGGGTAAGGTTAATTTGAATCTCTAGATAAAATTATATTCCTAATCACTAAAATAATTAACAGTAAATAATTAACAATTTTATTTAAAAAATCTAAGATTTAATATAGAAATTTTAGAAATTTTTTATAACTATTAAAAGAAATTCATATTTAATATTTTAAAAGAATTAAATATATATTTATTAATCTCATTTAGTTGTTCACAAAAATGAAAAATAAATGATTAAAATCCACCTACTTGGAAATGCAATAGAATCCTATGTTGAACCTTGGACTTGTTCTTTGACCTTGAATCCTTAGAGTACCCACTCTTGAAAAATTTCTCCTAATAATCTTTTCCATTCATGCTAACCTTTTTTTTCTTCTAACAATTTTATTTATAACTTTTTTTTTCTAATTTTTCTCATAAATCTGTAAAAATATTCTTTTAATTAAAAATATTAAATTGAGGAGTTATCTCCACTAATTATTCTCTTTGATTAGTTGAGAAATAATGAATTAAAATAATAAAATTATTTTTCTTCACATGACTACTCAATCAATAAAAATAACCTAGAAATTAAATATTACAAATAATTAGTTATCTTTCTCATGCAACTCATTGAATGGTTGAAGAAAATTTTATATAGAAAAATACTTCCATGCAAAAACCTTTATTTCAACTCTAATTAATAGGTAAATCAAGTATATAGACTTCAATCCAACTATTGTTCAACTCATTTAATTTAGGAGTAATTTTTAGTTTAATTCTCTTTTAATTATACACCCCTTCTTAGGAGGTCATCACCCTAATATGGGGTTGAGAGTCTTGCATTAAGGCACCACCAGTAAACACAAATACACACATATAATGCTTATTTTTAAAACAAATAAATAAATAAGCTTATGCTTGTGTAAAAATGTTATTAGTGTTGTTGTATCTAACATAAAGAAATAAAATTAATAATATATTTTATAATTATATCATGCTATTATATATTGTAGCATCGTAAATTGTTACCCTTGATAATTTCACACTAGGTTTATCTCTCCCTTATGTGCTTGAAACCAATTTGAATTTACTTGTCGATTGTAGATAATTAATTTGCAAGAAATTAAAGAAATGCATATAAATAAAAGTATTTTTCACCATTTGAAATCCTAGTGAATTGATTGAATAATTGAGCATCCTAAAAACTAGTTAAGAGTAAAATTAGAAGAATTATTGCAATATTATTTCAATCAAGCATCATGTTAGTAATGTATCAAGTCTTCATGTGAGTTTATTCATGTTTCATTTCTATCTATTTTGTGAGTACTAACACTTGCAGGACTAAATAAAGCAACAAATTCTCCTTGAAGGTGATGAGTACAATGACTTCAATCCATCGATGAATGCAAATCTGAGTGTTTAGTTGTAGTATTTTTCAATTTATCATTCAATTATCTATTAGCCTCTTCTTGACCAAGGAAAATCTCTCTTTTACATCATTATAGCCTTTGTGGAGGTTGAAACACCAAAATGGGGTTTGAGTTAGGCAAACCCCTATATGATACAACCCTTTTCCTCCTCTCTTCTATGTAGGTTATATATATGATGCAAATTTGGGAGAGGATTGAAGATCTAATTTCTCAATTAAGTATTCAAGTCTCATGTGCCAAAAAAATAGGGAAAATAGAATTAGTCAATGATAGATGAAGTTCCAACATTGAATCTAGGAAGGGAGAGCCTACAAACACGAACCAATAGAGATTTAAATAATGTTTATGAAGGCCTGGATTCTTAGGTCTAGGGTGCTAGTGCTCTTGTCTAGCTACCTCAAGCTCAAGTTTCTATGCCAGGTTCCTCTACATCTACACTCTGCTCCTTTGTACTTTGTTTTTGGTTTTCTATTATGTATTTATCAATAATCTCATCAGTTTGTTGTATTTTCATAGTTGACCTAGATGCATGTTTACATTATCAAATTAAGTCAATCAACAGTTAATTAAAAAATATCAAATCATCCCTCAAAGAAAGAACCAAAACCTTGATCCACCATTCTAGCTCTTCCATAGTGGTTAGTATCCAAGTGGGTTTTTGTGATCATTTTTAGTTCATTCCATTGTGATGTAGTAAAAAGTGTGATTTAGACCCTAGATCCATTTTTCCCACATCACATTTTGGTGAACCCAATGTTTGTTGCACTTTATAAACCTTTTAAAATCTTAATTAGGTCATGTTAAGGTCTAATTACAATCCAAGAGTGTTTGAATTTTTCATTTATGCATGCATATTTTGTTGAAAAAAAGTGAAAAAGTAAAGATTTACATTGTGTTTGTCATTTCAAAAAGATACAAAAGTTTCAATTTCCATATTTTTCAAACTAGGTTCAATTGATTGTCACATTTTCCAATCTAAAAATTGCATCAGGAACAATTGCATTAATTCAAAAATCTAAAATTGTATGCATAAATAGGTATTACACATACAAAATTGGGATTTTATGCATTTATACGAATCTCTCTATTACCAGACATTGTACCTCACTACTGGATTTTAAAATTAGTAAAAATTCACATCTCTAGTCTAGGGTGCTAGTGCCCTTGTCCCGTTAATGTCATGCCATTAAATTTATATCTAGGGAAAAAACACAACTAACAATTTTTTTGTAACAATAACATATATAACACTACTAATGACAACTTGTTGTTGCTTGTAATACTTTTAATTACCACCATAACATCATTAATAAGATTATTGTAAGAATATTTATTTAACACCAATGACTTTTTTTGAATTTATTTGTTATTCTATTAAAATTCCAATTAATATTATCTTTAATGATAAGATCACTATTATATATATTTTAAATCTAATTCTTACATATATTTATTATTTATAAACGTAACTCTTACATATACATATCCTTTTATTTAATTAATCAGCTTTATTCTATATAAAAAATATTTATTTAAATAAATACATTTATTTATATTTACATTATTTAATTAATCATCTTTATTATATATAAAAAATATTTATTTAAATAAATACATTTATTTATATTTATATTCTATTAGTTTTCTTTTAAGGAAAAGATAAAGATCCCATTAAAAATAACAAAAAGATGTCTTCCCTTTTAAAAGTAATGATAGTAAAAACCTAATTGATTTATTTTAATTTAAATTACAACTTTTCCCCCCACACCAAGGACAAGTAGTTTCTTTTTTAAGAGAATATTAAGGAAACTACTTATTTAAGAAAGGGCTTCATGAGGAAATATACGTGGGCCCTAAATGAAGACTCCCACTACATTAAATTTATTTTTCTTGATTCTTTCTCTTCATAAAATTTGGTTTTTTAATCATGAGAAACATGTTATAAAGCATCATTAAGGCTATTTGAGGCATGTAAAATTGTTTACTCTTCAAACATATTAAATGGTTATATTGCCTTTTAAGTTTCACTCATCATAGTAATGCAAAGGCACTCCCTCTTCAAACACACACTCACAAATCATAAAAATAGATTTCAAATAGATTGCAAATAATAGACATGCTTTCTTTTATTGAAATTAATAACAAATTACATAAAATATAACATCATAAAAATCTGCATCAAACTTGGCCTTTCATGACCTTTCAAACTATACAAAAAACTCCTTTCTTTGCTCTCACACTCTCACATCAACTTTCCTTCACAAGCCCCTCTCATGAGCTTAGATCTCTCAATTTCCTTGGGAGAAATCTACCTTAAATATTTAGCAATATTTTATTTTTATTCGCTTCTCCAATTCATATCTTCTTTTAAAATTCTCATATGAGGCATTGAAGAGTCTTCAAAAACCTTTCATTTCTCTTGCCGTATGTGGCTCTTAGAATGCAAAATCCCCCAACTAAATGGATATGTAAAAATATTAATATTAAAATAATTAAAACTCCTCCAATAATACCTTTGAGTCTTCATACATAATTTTTTAAAAAAATTCCTTTATGTAACTGCGGCAAAGTGCATAAGAAAGGGTAAAAAATGAAATTTTCCATAACTATTCGCTAAAAGCTCTATTTTGTGTGAAAAATTCTCAAGATGCACGTATAATGAGCTCTATAAGCTTCTCCTAAAAGGAATTTTCCCCAGCATTTACGAATCTTCAAAAATTAAAAAGGTTGTAAAATCACTGACATATTAATATCTCTCAAACCGTGAGGAATTTTTCCATGAAACCTTCACCAATATGAGTGAAACACCTTTAACATTACCCCCCTCAAAGGATTTTTCTTCAACCTTCACCAATTTTGAAAAATAATTTTTTTTTTCTAAATTTTTTCCTAGCAGATGAAACTGTGTAAGTGTGGAAATTCCAATTTGCAAATTTGAACAAATGAGATGTTTTGTAATGCTGAGAAATGCCAATAAAACCAAGTTAAACAAAAATGCACACCAGAATTGAAAAAAGAAACAATTTTTTTGAACGATGCAGGATCACCAATAAACCTGGATGCTCTTGCATCACAAAGCCTTAACTCATTGTAAATGAGATACATTGATTAGATAGAAAATCTTGTGATTAGACATTCAAATGATGCGTCAAGAATCCCATCGACTATATTGTAAGTGTTAAGTTGATGACATAAGAGCTAATGAAGCTTAAAATTTAAGCACCAATTATTAATAAGATGGGGGCGATGAGATTAAGTGCAACCCTATTTTTTGCAAAGAAATAAATCACTATGTTCTACATGGAGTAGGGCATAAGAAGGGTGAAATTAAATCCATGGCGGTGGCTGAGAGTTTACAAACCATGGAGGTAGTTTACGATTCAAAATGAAGCGAAGTTCACTGTAATTCATTTTCGTTTTAGAAGCAAGTTTACAAATTTGCAATACTATTATAGTTTATTAAATTGTCTGCGTTTGGAGTAGGGTGAGGGGGATTAATTTCCCCTTTCTACTACAATTGCAACATGTGTTATAGTTTATTTTGTAAAGAAATTTCTACCTATTTTTCATTTTCAATGCACAATTAAAATTTAAGTATGTTTTTTTAATCAATCTTTTTACTGCAAAATTAACTTTTAGATCTCAAACTATTCCTATGTGTTTTGTAGGAGATAAGAAATCATAGAAGGAGAAAAAATTTAAGATTTATTAATTCTCAAAATTCTGACTCATATCTAGGAAGAATATGTGTATAAAAAAGAAGAGGATCTTATTGACAACCAAAATGATAAACAAATGAATATAGATCTGAAGATAGTAGTGAAATTTTATTTCAAGATGAGACAAAATTCTTGCATACAATATATTCTACGAAATTCTTATACTAAATTTTTTCCAAATAATCAATAAAGAGTATCACATTCTCAATTGATTAACTTGAGCATTAAACACAAAGATCTACATCAATCTAGAAAACTATAGGTATATTAAATTATTTTCCTTTCCAATTCATTGAAGCTACGTATGCCACAACCAATCCATATTTATGAGATCTAAAGATTGATCAAGCCTACTATCATAGTTTTAAAATCAAAACAAATCATAAACATATTTCTGTTGGGAAAAACAATTTTTAGCCACAAGATAAATTTCCCTTCCAATCACAAAGTAGTAACTTTTGTTTTCTTATAGGAATGAATTTATAAAATAACAATTACATATTCGAATGAACCAGAATATTTAAATAACTATCTCTTTTCAACTGTTATTTCTTTTATAGAAAATATCATATAAAACACTTGCAATAATAAATTTGAGAACATATACAAAAACATGTAAAATAAAAAATTGGTAGTCTCAAACTTGCATCTCCTTAAAGTTGTAAGCTTTCTTCAGATCTATAGAACCTACACATAACACCATTTTTTTTTCTAAAGCCAAGGGGGTGCTCACCACCCAACCTTAGACTGGAAAACTAGTTACCCCAAGCTCAAAGGCCATCATAGGAACCAGGTAACAAACATTCACAGATCATATGTAACAACATTGAACAAACACAATCTTATACATTTAACATCAAAACTGAGGGATCCACATTCACATTGAATCTTCTCAAAGATTCAAGAAATGGGGAGACTTAGGAGACATCACTACCCAATGGGGAAATATATATATATATATATATATATATATATAAAGCTTTGTATAGTATCACAAATTCTCTCCATTTATTAATCCATCCAATTCCACAAAATACCCTAGGTATTCATACCCAAATCTCCACCTTCTCAAAGGTTGGAGGTTTCCCCATTAGAGGTTCATCCTCTCTCAACTCCATACTTAGGGAGCTCTCAAAATTTGAGAGAGCCATCCCCACAACAATCCAAAACACAATTAACAACACAAGGTAGTACAAAAATTGCTTAAAACAATAACCCCATAATCTTTTCAACATTCAAACATTTAAAACAAAAACAAACATAAAGGAATTCAAACCAACCTCTTATGGTTTCGAGGAAGAATATGTAGACGAGCTCCAAGCTTTTCCCCAAATTATTTTCACCAAAATCTTCTTCCCCAAAATTGAAATCCAAAGTTTGCAAAAATCCAAGAAGAAAGGAGACTCAAAAGTCCAAAATCAAAGAGATAAATAGAAACCCCTTTTCAATCATCACCAATAATGTAGCAACATTTTTCAACCTCACAAGAATACACACACTCTTTCACAATTCACATAAGTGAAGGACTAACATTAGAAGGAGTTTATTCCAGCAAAGACTCAACATTACAAAAGAGAACACAAGTTAACTCAAGATTCACTTTCAAAACACCCCTTTCATTGAGGAATTTGGAGATAAATGAGGATCTAATTGAGATTAATCCATGTACACCTCATTTCAATCTCCAAATTTTACACCCTAAAAAATAGGCTTTTTTTGAGAGGTCCTATCTTGAGTTTAGTTCAAGATATGACTTGAATTAAGTGCCTAACCCTTGGGTTAACACCCTAGGGGTTTAAAAATGACAAAATAACATAAAATAACCCTTTTATCAACCGTTTTGACTAAATTAAAATAAAAAATCCAAAATACCCTGAGTTATAACTTTATAGATTGAATACCACTTAAACACTTAAAAAAAACTTTATAATAAAGTTAACATTCAAGTCTCAAACCACTTTGCAAAAATTACATCACATTAAGACTATAGTCCCTCCAAATGGACTATAGTTGGCATTCAATGGGTTTATCACATTAGGTTCCTTGAAGATCTCCAATTCCATTAGCCATGGAATTTGTACCTACACACTCAATTTCACACATTAATATGTCCAATAAAATCATATAATCAAATAAAATGAAACCTATATATTAACATCATACAATTTTTATCACATTTTAGTTCATATCATAATACCAATTCATAGTTATATCAATCTCATAGATTCATCATCATCTAATTCACCTAATAGAATTTATTTCATTTTCATATAATAACAATAATTCATAATTTCATTTAAAACTCAATAATTAAATCTCATCCCAATGTTACAATAAATATCCATATCATATAATTAACATTTCATCAAAACTACTCATGCATCCATAATCATCAATAACATCGATCTTAAGTTCTAATGTTCAAATCATCATAATATGAAATCAAATACCAAGTCTAATGTCAAGAAAGTCATAATATGAATAGCATCCTAAAGCATCAGTTTGCATCAAAACATAATGTCAATAATCAGTACAAAAATTAAACTATGTCTATCCAAAATAATAAAGTAGCACAATATCAAGTATCACTGATAGGTCCCCCTCTAGGAATGAAATTTCTCCTGGAAGTCATTAAAGAGGTGAGGGTAAAGAGCCTTCAATTGGGAGGCATCTTCCCATGTAGTTGTAACCTCATCATATTTATCCCACCAAACCTTGACCTGGTCCAACTCTCACCCTTGAAGGGCCAACATTTGATGAGCCAAAATGCAAATGGGATCCAATGCTAGATGCCTATCTGACTCCACATACAAGGCATCCTAGTCTATTATATGATAACCATCATGTACATAACATCATAAAAATTAAACATGAAACACGTCGTGGATGTGTGATAGGCTAGGTGACAAGGCTAAATGATAAGCTACAAGACATATCTGCTCTAAGATCTCAAATGGTCCCACAAACTGTGGTGCAATCTTAGAGCCCTTTCCATAACATATTGGACTCTTATGTGGTCACACTCTCAAGAATAATCGATCACCCACTAAGAATCTTTGATCAATCCTCTTAGTATCCACATACTTCTTTTGACGATCTTGTGCCTCAAGTAGACACTGCCTTATCAAATCCACCTATCTCTCCATATCCTAAACCAACTTTGGACCAATAACCACTCTATCCTTAATCTGAACCCAACTCAAAGGAGTCTTGCAAGGCTTGCCATACAATGCCTAAAATGGTGGCATGCCCAAAGAACTATGATTCCCATTATTATAGGAAAACTCAACCAAGTACAAATACTTCTTCCAATGGGACTAATGATCTAGATCACATACATACATGAAATATCCTCCAAAACTTGATTCACCCTCTATGTCTGCCCATCTATCTCAAGATGATAAGCCATACTAAAGTTGAGCTATGTGCCCAATGCTTATTGCAAAGATGTCCAAAATGCTAATGTAAAGAGTGAATCTTTGTTTGAAATGATCCTCTGAGGGACTCCATGAAGCCAAACAATATCATCTAAGAATACCCTCACAATGCTAGAGTTGTATAAATCATACACATAGGTGAAAAATGATCTACTTTGGTCACTTTGTCAATAGTCACCATGATAGAATCATGGCGGCATGAGGACAAGGGTAGACCAACAATAAAGTCCATCGAAATGGTATCCCATTTCCATTTAGGAATATTGTATGGATAGAGAAGACCTGCTAGATGCTGATGCCAAAATTTGACTCTTAGACACTTAAGGCATCAAGTCACAAAATATGCAATGTCTCGTCATATCCCTACACAATGATATAGATGTCTAAGGTCGGTGTGCATCTTCTTCACTCTTGGATGTGCTGCATACAGTGGCCTATGTGCCTTTGATAGTATGATTGTATGGAGATTGCCTATACTAGGTACATAGATGTGACCACTATGATGTAATAATCCATCAGAATCTAAGGTATATCTTGAAAATTTCCCCTTAAGGGCCCTCTATGACTGGATCTCATGTTGGACCTCCATGCACCACTCATCCTCAGGTAAATGCTATAGTATCTAGCTCATCAAATCCATGCCCAAAGACATAGATGATAGCTCATGTTGCCTCCTACTCAAAGAATCTGCTATAATGTTCTCCTTCCCTTTTATGTAATGCACATCAAAGTCGTACTCACATAAAAAATCCATCAAACACTATTGTTGAGTATTTAGATTCAACTAAGTGAATATATATTGTAAGCTCTAGTGGTTTAAATGTAACTCAAAGTGATGAACTAGAAGAAAATATCTCCATCACACTAGAGCATGAATTGATAATACCAAGTCCAAGTCATAAGTGGGGTAGTTTAGCTCATGGGTCTTGAGTTTTCATGAATCATATGTGATCACTCTACCCTCCTACATAAGTACTACACCTAATCTATCAATTGAGGCGTCAGTGCATACCATGAAATCTCCCGATGGATTTGGGACTACTAATATAGGAGCACTAGTGAGATGCTCCTTGAGCGTTTGGAAGGCCCTCTGACACTGATATTTCCACTCAAAACTCTTCCATTTCCATTGAAGAGAAGTGATAGGATGTGCAATCCTAGAAAAACCATCGACAAAATGACGATAATAGCCTTTGTAGCTTAGGGAAAAACCTAGGTTAGCAGAATAGAGCTTAAAATCAGATAACCCAAAGAAAAGCAATGAAGAACAAAGGAGTAAAAACATGAACACAAGGAAATATCTCACCATATGTCTTCAACCTCCATGATTAACCTTCATTGCACCTTCTCTATTTGCTGCAATATTATGTTTTCCCTCAGATTTGTGATGATCAACCTATGATACTGTCAATGTCCTAAGCAAATGCTAAAGGATTTGATCTAAAGAGCTACACAATGCAAGTATGCAACTATGAAGCAAGCCTAAAATATGCAAAATTTCTAAAGCATGAAGTCAAGAAATGCCAAGATGTCAAGATGCTAAGAGATGTAGATGTATGAAGTATGTCAAATGAGGTCAAAATTGCCATTTTATAGAGAAGTCAATTTTGGATGAATGGCCAAGATTGAAGATTGACAAATGCCCTAAGATCAATGGTTGAGATTGAATGTGACAACCCATAATTAGGGTTAGGAAAACATTAGGGTAAATTTGAAATGAATGGTTAAGATTTGATTTTAGAAAATCAAATCAAGGGACAAGATTGCATGTGACAAGAAGATAAGAATGGCACAAAAAAAGAAAGAGCTAGAAAATACAATAACATTAGAAATTATTTGATTTAAGAAGGAAAGGTGTCATTTGAATTAAAAATTAATTTAATTCAAAAAGGTGGGGCCATGTGAAAGTAAATAATTAATTTGAAATTATTTACTAAGAGAGAAAATTAGAAAGTGGGACAATTTTAAATAAATGATTTTATTTAAAATTAGGAGAATGCCAAGGTGGGCAATAATTAAATAAATTGAAGAACTTATTTAATCATGAGAAGACATTTAGAAGTTAATGATGTATTTAAATAAATAAATTTTTATTTATTTATTTAAATAATCAGGAGGAAATAATAGACAGAAGATAATAAATTTAAGAATTTATTTAATCATAGGGAGACATTAGAAAATTAGTGACGTATTTAAATAAATAAATAGAATTTATTTATTCAAATAATCAAGAGGAATAAAAGACATGAATTAATTAAATAATTGAGAATTATTTAATTAATAGTTGAATTTGGACTATAGGACATATTTTAATTATGTTGATAAGAAATATGGTGAAAATAGAACTTGTAGGCCTAGGTCATTTTTATGTGTTTACAACCTGCTAAGCCCATTAAAATCCTAACCTCTATCATTGAAGTGGGTGTTGGCCAATCCATAATAGCCTTGATATTTAATGGATTTACTGAGCTACCATCACTAGATATAATGTGACCAAGATAGTGAACCTCTGAACAAAATAATGTACAATTCAACAAGTTACCATATAATTGATGCTCCCTCAAACACCAAAGAACCTATCACAAGTGCTCCTCATGCTCCACCTCAATCTATGAATATATCAAAATTTTGTCTAGGAATACTACCATGAATTGATCAAGAAAAGTATGAAATACACCATTCATGAAATTCACGAACACTGCAGGAGTATTCATCAATCCAAACGGTAGCACCATAAACTCATAGTGCCTGTACCTAGTCTTGAAAGCAGTCTTATGGATATCTGCTTATGAAATCCACAAATAATGATAATTGGACTTAAGGTCCTTCCTTGAGAACACTCTTGCTCCCTACATCTGATCAAAAAAATCATCAATCCTTGGAAGTTGGTAACAATTCTTGATCGTTACCTTGTTTAGTTGTTTATAATCTATGGGTGTGTGCAAGAAGTTGAGTCCACTTTTTGGCTAAAATGTGGAAGTGTTTTCCCTGATTTTCAAAATTTGTCACATTTGACCTTAAAATTTGAAGCACTTAGAGATGGAATCTTAAAAAAAGTCACTAATCATAAAATGTAGTACTCGGAGTCTAGTTTCCAAATATGTAATTTATTTCAATACCTAGATGATAAAAATTGATTTTCAATAGGAGTTTCTAAAAACCACTATTTAAAAGTCACCTTTTTTTACCATACCATGCATGCGTACGTCATCCATATTTTGACCTAAATAATCATTTTTTTCTAAATGCTTTTGGGAAAAGATTCGTAACTCACTAAAGCACGTTTTCAATATTTTTTTTGTAATTTTTTATTGAATATATTTTTTTGTTAAATTTTTATTGGCCATATTTGTTGTTTTGAAAAATTGTCGTGTATGTCACACATAAGATGGCCTAAACTTATCATTTTTTGAAATTTTTTTTTTTCAAATTGAAATTTTTTTTCTGAAGTACATTTTGGTGCAATTCATTTTACAAAAGAACCATTTAATAAAAAGTTATTAAAATACTAAAAAATCATGATAATTCAAGTTTAATATGGACTAGTTTCATTAGAAATTAATTAAAAATAGAAAAATAATAAAATTGTAAAAAAAATTACATATTTGGAATCTGCACTATCTCATCTATAATGGGTTTTAATTTTGTCAAAACATATGCAAAATAAGTCTTCAGACATATGTCAAAAGTCACTATTTTCCTGTGATATTGGAATGAACTTCAAGTTGTAGGTCAAACCAAGTCCAAAGCTTAGGTTTGAGTCCCCAAGCCATTTCCTGAATCAAAAAACAAGCCAAAAACCTGACCAAAAATTTATATTTTAAAAAATGGGATCTCGTTTTAAAACGGGATCCCATTTCATATAAAATATTTTTTTTATGGTTCTACGAAATGGGATCTCGTTTTGAAAATTGTCAAAATGGAACATTTCCAAAAATGGAAAGTTTTCAAAATGGGATCCCATTTAGAAAATTTTCCAAAAACATAAATTTTTAAAACGAGATCCCATTTTGAAAAATGAGATCTCGTTTAGAATTTAGGCTCAGGATCGCAAAGCTAAACAAGATCCCATTTCTTGCAAGCTGATTTCATTTTTTTGCCTAAGGCAAAAACTTCCATGTTTTGTGGACTCATCTTCTTGCATTTACCCCTCGACAAAGAAGAAGGTATCCATCCTTCTTTTTGATGAAGATGACAGGAGTGCCCCAAGGTGAGACAATCAGATGAATATTACCCTTCTCTAGTAGATCCTCTAGCTGAAGTTTGAGCTCACTAAGCTCATGAGTATTCATCCTATAAGGTTCCTTCGATATAGGCTGGGCTCTTGATAGAAAATCTATACAAAAATTAATCTATCGTTATGGTGGCATACCTAGTAACTCAGAAGGAAACACATCTGTAAACTTCCCAAAAATGAGATGGTAATCCCATGACGTCTCTATCTTCTCCTCATCCGAATCACTGACGGTGATGGAAAACATCTAGCATCCCTTTCACATACATCGCTTCAACTACATAGTGGATATAATGTGAAGGTAGATGGGTCTCCGTACCCATGAAATCACCACTACTGTACCTTGATCATCTAAAAACTCAATCATCTTTCAATGACAATCTAGCTTAGCTTGATGGGTGTCGAGCTAGTCCATACCAAAAACTACTCCATAAGATCCCAAATGATTAACACTAAGGTCAATTGAAGTGGTAAAATATCCAACTTGTAGTGAAAAAGTTTTGACTACAAAATCTACAGACACCTTGGTTCTTGAAGCTAACTCAACCTCCCACCTAGATGCCACTAGCCTACTACTTTCCACTATAAAAGGGGATATAAAAGAATTTGATGCCCCAGAATCAAATAAAATAAATACATGAGTATTGCCTATCATAATTGGGGCCTCAATAGCTGTGGATTGATGCTTAGCTTGATGGTTCTTGACCACCACATATACTCTATGAAACTTCCTTGCATCTCCCACTATCTGCTCAGAGCTTGCTGCTCACTGCCCTCCAGTTGCAAAACTCTAAGGAAACTCTCTGGCCAAATGTCCTACTTCACTACACACAAAGCAAGCACATCTATTCTTCCCTCTAGCTTGCATTATGTAGGTTGAAATCCCTAAGGGGGTTCACAACCTACACATTGTAGGTTGTGGCCTAAAAAGGTGTCTCGGCTATACATTGTGCAAGTCATGGCTACTAGGGCCACAAACATTATACATATTTTTTATTTTTTATTTTTTTGTTTATATAAATATGATATTTATTTGTAATATATGTATATATTATTTCATGTGTATATTTATCTTAAATTTAATATTTTTTAATTTTAAAAATCAATCTACTATTTAAAAAACACACACATTAAAATAAGTTTATACATAAAATATTTATAATCCTTTTATTAAGGATTGATAGGCCAGTAAAAAAAAATGAGTGGATGATATGTTCTTATTAATAACCTATGAATTGAAAAACAAATAATGATTTTATTATTATTGTTTTATTTATTAAATAATAATATCATTATTAAGGTTTAAGCAATAGTCAAATAATAATAATATTACTAATGCTTAATTTAGGATTGAGTAACATTATTAATTTAGTGATTGAATGATGGTAATAGCATTGTTAATGTATAATTATTGTTTAAATAATAATACCTTTTTATTATGTTAAAAGATAATTAACTAATAACATTTTTTTATAGTCTGGTTGACTAATTAATAATAGTCTTATTATTCATTATACAAATATCTCTTGATGTTTAACTATTATTCAAAAAATATCAGTACAAATTTTAAAGTATGCTTTATATGTTTGATAATCAATCATAGCATGATATTATCATTATAAATAACAACGAATTTGAAGCCACAAATCAAATGTATATGTACGTACATGAGATAATTGTTAGTGAAAAAAAGAAAATTTAATTGATAAGGTGAGAGCTATTACTATCCAAAAAGAAAACTATATATGAAGATATGAAATTACTCACTTGAGTTGAATATGTATATTTGAGAAAGAATAAAGGGTTGAGCTCTATCACCTCATTGTGCTATTCCTTTGAGGGACTAAAATAGAAATAACATTAAAAGTAAACTAAATTACAATTAAAACTTCATGCTCATGTATTAAAGTATTTGAATGAAAAGATCAACTTGACCTTTGTCGAGTGATCAATGAAACCTAAACCAGTAGGATAAGCTAGGAAATAAGAGGATTAAACATTGTACTATATTAAATGCCGAAACAACATTGATCTTAGTGGAAAGACTACTGGCATACATTCAATGATTGTTAGTGAATAATAATACTTATGTGGATATCGAGAATAAAGTATGATTTATTCTTACACCCTAAACACTTAGAGTGTTAATGATCTTAATTAATGGGTTCAATATAATATTTGTTGGGTTTTTATAGCAAATTTTTGGCTTCTAGGAAAAATCACTGCCAGTAATTCACCGTCGGAAAATTCACATCATGACAAGTTCATCTCAAGGAAAATTCACCACCAAAAATTCACCTTCATGGAAAATTCATTGCATTAAAAGTTTGTGATTACTTTTTCCTGGCAGTGAATTGCTAGTGGTGAATTTTACTTGAGGTGAATTTCTATTGGCGGCTAATTTTCCTGTGACGAATTGTTGATGGTGAATTTTCCAACAGTGAATTGTTGGCGATGAATTTTCTGGATGCCAATTTTTTTAGAAATGATAGTACATGCCATTTGAAGCATAGTGTGGAGTTGTAGATTCAATAAATAAATCATGCCATATGGAGTAAATGATATATGTTGTGGGAGTATATAATAATTCTTAGACAATTAGAGGAGGGAGGTCAAAACTTATATTGAAATCTTATTCAAAGTATCATATATTTTCCTTGTAGTATTAATACTAAACTTGCACAATATTTGGGGCAATGGGTATCTAAAATGTTTAAACTTTATATATATGAAAAAAAGGGAAAGAAAAAGAAAGCATTATGAAATTCAAAAACTAAAATTAATTGTCACTTATGATATGCTATGCAATAAATTTAATTTTTATTATTTTAGATATATTCTTTATCAATAATGTTGATCTTGGGTGAGTGGAAATCTTGTCTTTGAGGGTCTATTAGTTGTCTAAATTCCTAACCAAACAAACACTCTATTTTGAGTGGGCTGCTAGTTGTAGGCTACAAAAAAATAAATTTATGAAATATTTTGTTGTAAATATTTAACTATGATAATGTTCCTCATTTGTTATATAATATTTGGGAGGAGAGAATAAGGTAAGAAGAGCGATAGAAAATGTAGTAGTGTATATCAAAAGCACATAAGAGAATAGCGTAGAAAATAAAAGACATGTAATAGTGCAAGACTGGTAATATATATGCAGCTGGTATGATTTGTAGAGTACTTAGTAGCCGAGCTTTTAACCACAACGTGGAAGAAGACCTGAGGGCCCCCTCTGATGAAATAATAGTGAATTTGTTCCATGTTTTTATTTATTTTGTGTTAGTTTCAATTTCATTTATTTTTAAATTATGTTTAGTTGAATTGATTTCTTTTAGGATTTAAATATAAGGGTTTGGAATCATTTATAATCTATTGTTTTGATGATATTTAGTTGTTTAAATTTTTTTTTTAGTAGTTTTAAAAAAGTGTTTTTATTTTATAGTTGTATTTATTCACACTCACCTCATTACCTCTAGCCTTTGCGCATATAACCACTACACCTTTCATAAGTTTATGCCCTCAAATTGACACTTAGATCAAAACAAATTTAATTATTAAAAAATAATATTTATCCTACTTTTGTCCTATTAGTCATAGTAATATTTCTCATGAACCTATAATAGGATGCTTAAAATTATTATGCAATTTTAGTACTCCTAAAACTAACAATAAGTAAAATATACTTTGTGAAGGACATGATTGAATGCATTTCTAAGTTATTGCATTTGATTCTTTGCATGGAGTATTATGATGAGAACATTTAACAGTTCTTTGCTTAAAATTTTGAATGCAAAGAAGATAATAATGCAGTGCTTGGATTAGAAGTAGAGGGATGAGTTATCAAGTAAGCTCAACTTGAAACACTAATTTATTAATTTTGGTAAAAGAAACACAAAAGTATTTAGAACTAACAAGACATTTTGTCACTTTATTTGACATTAAATATATTAATATTTTGATGTGATAATATTTGATTGTTAAAATCACATGATTTTTTTTTAATATCATATATTGATGATAAAAATTGATTTATTATAATTTTGTAAGAATATAAAAGTAAACCAATCTACAATTTAACTAATCTAAAATACTCAAAATATAAATTCACTTGTTATACTTAATTAAATCACTACCCTAATAAATTAAAATCATTAAAACAAAATTTAACATCCATATCTAAAACAACGTTTCACATTGTTAGAGTGAAGGAATTGGAAATTATCTTAAAATATAAATTCATTTTTCCTTTATTCCATGTTTTTAGCTAGCTAATTTTTCCTCTAGAACTCAAGAACCTATTGGGGATTGATGGGAAATGAATAAAACAAAAATTAAGGAATTTCTATAGTTACCTAGGGCATGATACTTGATAGTTACTAAGCAAGTTCTTTTGACCTTAAATAAGCCTTGGGTGTATTTATTAATGAGAAAGGTGCCAATGAAGAGATGTGTCACAAATGAAGGAGAAGGGATCTATCTAAGAAGAAGAAAAGTAAAGGGCTTAACTTTTTGTGCTTACATGAGTCATTCATATGGCTTTAATAAAACCATCTATTTATAACAAGAAGTTATTTTGTAAATTTTTCCATAGTAGTTGCATAATTATATTGCTAGATATCGATTTGTTATAAAAAATAAATAACCATGCATCACCATGATGAATATGAAATTGTCATGATATTTACTTAAATTTTATTGATAAAAATTAGGTAGTTTCATCAAACTAGTAGAAAATATGATTCAAAATACTGTAAAAGAATGAAAAGGTATTGAAGGGTTAAAAAGGACTATGAACCATGCTATAAGAGACACTAAAGGTTTGATTGATGATATTTTTATTAGATGTATATTATTTTTGCATTTATTTTTATCATTTATGATTTTGGGGATATTTAGTCATGAGTGGAACTAAAAGGTTGAATTATACACTTTTGGGTGCTTGTATTTCCTTAGACATCTATATGCATGATACAATTTTATCCACTATAAAATCTCAAATTTATTGTCTCCAAAAATATTCTTTTAGTATAACTATAATTGAGAATAGTGTGGTGTTAAGAAACTCATTTGGAAGCATGTTATATAGAGACACACAAGTGAATAATGTATCCTAGATGATGATTAGAACTCTAGAATTGATTAATAATATCGAAATAGATAAAGGTAGAATAATGGAGTTGAGTAGCTATTTTTAATAAAAATGGAGACTTACGGAAATCAATTTAATGTTGTGTGTGAATTAATATGTGAATGAAAAGTGCTAAGTTTTGATATTTTGATACTGTAAGTATCTTGATATGTTCAAATTAAATACATAATTAACACAATTATGGACACCCAATATGAACATAGCATGAATATTGATGTAGTGCCCCTCCATGATTCCCTTGTCTTGATGTTTGATAAATGTGTTTAGGGTTGTTTTGTTAAATTTGTTTGTTTAATGGTGTTCTTGGTTAATTGATTCATTAAACTAAATTAAATTATAAATAGATAATTATAGTAAAATGAATTTGTAATAAAATATTAAAATAAAATAAAATGAAATAAATAAATACTAATAAATAAACACAAGGTTGTAATCTAGGATTATGAAATTAATTATAAAATTCAAATAATTGGGGGTTAAAAGATTTACCCATTTGTGTGAAATTGGGTGCTTATTATATTGCCCCTAAATATATTTCATAGTTGTTGAAGTTTAAAGGAAATACTACTAATGGATTATTGAGTTAATAAACTAAATTAAAATTAAATTATAAAATGGATTGAAATAGTGGAGTCTATTTAGGACTATTGGTCTTGGATTTTGGCAATTTTCCTTATTTTATTTCACTTGTCCTTATCCTTAAATGAGTTCAAAAATTTGAGTGGGGATAGCCAATAATTCTTTGAGTTGTAATGGCCATTTACGACATTTTAGTGTTGGCAACTATCTTTAGAAAACACTAAAAGAAGAAGATTAAAAAAAATGGAACTAGAGTAGTTTGGCCATAGATTTGCTCATCTCTTATCAAGCCATCTTGGCTATTTCTAAAACTCTGGGCAACCTAGTCCTGGTCATTATGTTTTCTTAGCTTCTTTTATCATTGACACAATTAATATTTCTATGAGGGATTACCTTCCTTCATCGTATACTTGACATCAATAAGATGCTTAGGATGAAATGGCTAATTTTTTTGGGTGGTAGGATGTGGTGTTTCGGTTGGCTAGTCTGAAAGTCTTGACCAACTAAAGCTTAGCTATGCATATGACCAACAATATCCTCCTCACCTTCCTCACATAATTCTAGACCAATGGAAGTGCAAAGGACTCCAGGTATTCTAAGAAAAAGAGTTGATTTAGATTATTTCGAGTCTATTGGATGCATATCAATATGATATTATGCTGAGTTAGATCATTAAATCTTGTTGCTCGAGTAGTTTACATCATTTGAATTTCACTTGATCCACTTGGTAGGCACTTCCTTATGGGTTAGCATAAAATTTCGCATTCCAAATTGAACGATTTGTTTCTACTCTCTATATTGATGGATATTGTGCCGTAGAAAAAATGACCCTTTGCTTGACATGAGATTAATTCATGATAAAATGGACTTAATGAGTCCTTAATCTAGTGTTGTGAGGCATTTTATGCATCCACACTAGGTCTTGGACCCTTGAAAATTAAATAAAATGATTTTAATGACGTCTTGTGAAGGTGATGTGAAGTGTTGTAAGACATTTCTACATTCTTCTAGACTCTATTAATTATAATTCACCTAAAATCACCCTTTTATTCATCAACAAGACCTATTTTGAAGTGTTGCAAAGTCTTGTAACAAGCTTTCATGCTTTTCTAGGCACATCTTCACTATTTATCCCTTTTTCATGCTTTATTTGACCCCTTTATGCTCTCATATGCTTAATTAAGTGTATTTTTGAGTATTATCCCAACAAACAACATTAAATACAACATATTTCTTGACACATATTTTTAAGTCCTAGGTGGGACCCATTCGCCATGGGTGGCGAATGAGTCCCCCTTGGCCCCAAATTCAAAATATTTTAAATTTCCTTTTAAGATTTTATTCAAAATCACTTGATGTTAGCCTGTGATGAGGTATGAATGGGTTACTAAGGCACAAATGTGTATAAATAAGTGTTTTTCTCCTCATTTTACATCTCTCTTTCATCAATCTTACACCTCACTCACATACATTCATTCATCTATCTTCTCAAGTCAAGTAAGTTAAGGATTTCACATTGCAAGTCATCAATTTAGCTTCCTAAGACATTCAAGGGAAAATTCTACATGCTATGTTGTATAATTTTAAGATCAATCATCATGGCAAGGTAATCCATTCCATTGTTACATGTTTCATTCCTTTCTTTCATCATTTTGGTTTAACTACCTAAAAGGGGTTTGACCAAGGCAAACCCCCTTGGTCAAACCCCCATGCCTTAACAATCAACATTTCTTCTTTTCTTCTTGTGTGTTTGCAGATTTAGGTCTCTTGAAAGCTTGGAAATAATTAAGGATCAATTTTCAAGGTTGTTAAAGTACTCTCTAATCATTCAATTCAAAATATCAACAAAAAGTCACTTTCAGACTCGAATCCGACAATTACAAAAGTGGACACCTGTAGGAAGTAGAAGTGTAGATCTAGCTCCAAATAATCAACTCTTGAATGTGCTGATTCCTATAGGTTGACTAATTTTCCACCCATGGTGAATGAGTCCCATTTGTAGGCCTAAAAAGTGGTTTTGTCAGAATTTAGCTCATGGCAGTCAGAAACCTGTTTCTAAGACTTTTCATTAGAAGCATAACTAATTCACCATGCATGGCGAATCAATCCTAGTGACCATTAATAGTGACTTATAGAACATTATAGAACCTTCCAACAATAGTAATTTTCCTCCAGGTGCACTTTGTTCAGTTTCATCAATTTCTATTATCATTTGTTTAAGTTTCTAGTTCATATTTGCAATCAACATTGTGTTTTCTAGCATCTTGTATTAGGTTAGTTTACATTCAATTATTTGCATTTGTAAGTATTCAAACACATCCAAACACACTTCACATCCACATCCCATCCATCCTTACACTAATTCTCTAATGAAACAATAAGCATTTTTAACCCTATTCCTTCCCTTTTAGGTGAAAGATCCTACAAGGGTAAGTGTACATTAGGGTTCCAAAAATCTATGTTTCATTTTGGTGAACCTACTATTTGAATCCCCTCTTTTCTGATTTTGGAGTCCATTAATCATTCTAGAGTTGCTTGCATTAGTTAGCTTGTATTTTAGAGTTTCATTTTTGCATGCATAAAAGTGTATAATAAGTTGCATTTTTGCATCTTTAATCATTGAAAAGTTCTAAATTTCAGCATTTTTCATTTAGCTCTGCATGATAGCACTCAAAATTCATAAAATTAGTCACAAAATTTTGCAAATTTTGAAAAAAAATTCCATGCTAGGACTCATTCGCCAGCTTGGGCGAATCAGTCCCTTCTAACCCTTAAACAACATTGTACAAAACTTAGAAAGTTGTTTTTAGGCTTTTGTTTGGTGCCTTAACTTGTATATATCAGTTAGTTGCATTTCTGTAGCATGCATTTTGTTAAATCTTGCTTCAATTAGCTCATTTCATGCATTATTTAATTTCACTTTTTTCATTTACAACATTTCATTCTCAAATTGTTGCAAACAAACACTTAAAAACTAAAAATTGCATTGCATTGTACTTTCTTTCATTCTAGCATGCTTTCTTTCAAAAAATATGTTCTTGCTTGGATTAAACATGGATTTTATACACATAATATCCCCTTTTGTGGGTTTGCTTTTGTCTACCATAATAGGGACTTTAAGAAACAATGTATTCCTACAATTCTTAATCTTACATTACACATTGGTGAGAATGAGAATGTAGAAAATCATAACACACATACTTGTTCTTCTTTCGATACCTCTCCTATTAGTGATGAAGGTATTTTGATACAAGAAGTCACAAGCCTTGAAAGTATTGATTTTCCATCTCCTTATTCCCCTTTGGATGGCCTTACACAACAAGAACATTCGATCCTAGACACATTCCTCAGCATCACCTTACCAAGTCTCCTTGGTCATGACAATCAAACTTGTTTATCTCCTAATATCCCTCCTCGATGTCAAAAGGATACCTGTTGGTATTAGAAGACACCCCTATTAAGAATCATGACACCCTTTTTCTTCCCTTCCGTAATGTCCCTATCCTATGGGAAGATCTATTTGACAACCATAGTGGCTCTTCTCTTGATATGTCCTCCACTTGAGATGAAGCTACTTTACAAACCTCAAACTTGGATGAACATATTACAAGCTCTCCTTGTACGGTAGATAACATGGAACAAGAGAATGAGCCTATGGATATACATCATTCCCCTCCTCATAATCCCATCCTTGATCATTCACCTATTGGAAATAAGGTCATTTTGGAAGAACCTAGCCTTACTTGTCAAGAACACGTGGCTTGTTGTTCTCCTAATTACTCTTCTCCTAGGGAGAATATCATGGAATTGGATTGTGGCAACCAAGTGGTTCTTGATTTACCTCACTTAGAGATATATCTAAACACACCTATTGAGGATATGAATGCACAAGTGTTCATTCAATCTCCTTTGATCAATGGACCCCATACATATCCCGTAGGACATATTAACAACCCTCTCATCCTTTACCAATTTTCATTCAGTCTCACACAACATACCTCTAACTCATCCTTCACACCTAATTTCCTTGAATATCATCCTTTCAGCAACATTCAAACTGTCATCTCGCAAAATTCTCATGATTTGAATTCGTTAGTTTTTGTATCCTCCTATGATGGAGAAGACAAAATCTCACAATCTATAGAGTCTTGTGTAGGTATGACATATAAGCAAGATGTATCTTTAAACCCAATCACACAACCACCTTGTCCTATTGATCACGAATGTATCTTGTCAAGAATTCTCCACGATAACTTGATCATCCTCCCTCCTAGAACTCAAAAGAAATGCTGTTCCAATACTTCATTCTGTGCATATCATAGAGTTCATGGTCACTTCACTAATGAATGTCATGCTTTGAGTCATAAAATCCAAAAAGTTTAGGAGTTTAGTATGCTTCCCTATGTGGGGGCATATAATTCCTCTAATTGCTATTGATTTTCACCCTAGCATGCATTTCATCAATCCTTTTGTATCACCTTTGTCCTACACTAAGTGGGGGCAAGGGGTTATGTATCCTTGTCCTCATATATCACTTGCATGGTTGCCTCCTTTTGGCTAGTCGTTAACCTTCCATGAAAACATAAGAGAAAGCTTGGGATGTGGATGACATGCTGTAAGTTGGCTTGCATATGACATACTTCTCTCTTTCATGACGTAGCTTATCAGAAACATATGAATTGGCATAGGGATTTTTGAGTAAGCTCTCATGTCCACTTCTTCTACTTTAAAGCAATTACTTGCAGTACGGGTGCTCGCAACTACTTTAAAGTGGGGGAATACATCACCATTCACATTTAATTGTGTGATTTTCTTTTTCTTGTGATTTCCTCTCTTGGATGCATTAGGTACAATGTTTCCCATGATGAGATTGTTTGCACTTATCCTCTCTTGGAGACATTGAACATGATGTTCCCTAAGATGAGACATTGCAGGAACAAAGCAAAATCCCTTTGAACAATCCTTAACATTATTTTCCATTAACAATGCCTATAAGTATCAAAATCATTTCATTTTCTTTTGTGGTGCCTTGTTAAAGTTATTAGGAGGTATAACTTTGACATGGTTGAGCGGGAAGCCCACCTAGTGGCATGAATTTTCCCCATAGCCACCTTTGTGTTTGTGAGTGCATACCAACTAGTGTATGTATCTTACCTTTTGGGATTTCTCACCCCGCGGATAACTAGTTATGTGGCTCCAAAGTGAGTATGTTGTGGCCTTCTCGCCCCGCAGAAGGCCTGAAGTTCTGTGGCCCCAGAGTGAGTACATATTTTTCACCTCGTCTTTCTTTCCATCTTTCCTTGGCATGATTTGGTATCTTGGCAGCTTGAACTACATGTGGATCTCTCTTGAATGTCTACTTCAGTGTGAGTTTGAAGCAAGTTCATCCTCTCACTAAAGTGGGGGCTAAATGTGCCATAGAAAATAGGACCCTTTGCTTGACATGAGATTAATTCATGATAAAATGGACTTAATGAGGCCTTAATCTAGTGTTGTAAGGAATTTTATACATCCACACTAGGTCTTGGACCCTTGAAAATTAAATAAAATGCTTTTAATGATGTCTTGTGAAGGTGTTGTCAAGTGTCATAAGACATTTCTACATTCTTCTAGACTTTATTAATTACAATTCACCTAAAAATCACCTTTTTATTTATCAACAAGACCTATTTTTAAGTGTTGTAAACTCTTGTAACAAGCTTTCATGCCTTTCTAGGCACATCTTCACTATTTATCCCTTTTTCATGCTTTATTTGACCCCTTTATACTCTCATATGCTTAATTAAGTGTATTTTTGAGTATTATCTCGACAAACAACATTAAATACAACATATTTCCTGACAAATATTTTTAGGTCCTAGGTGGGACCCATTTTCCATGAGTGGCGAATGAGTCCCCCTTGGCCCCAAATTCAAAATATTTTAAATTTCCTTTTGAGATTTTATTCAAAATCACTTGATGTCAGCGTGTGATGAGGTATAAATAGGTTACTAAGGCACAAGTGTGTATAAATAAGTGTTTTTCTCCTCATTTTACATCTCTCTCTCATCAATCTTACACCTCACTCACATACATTCTTCACATCATTCATTCATTTATCTTCTCAAGTCAAGTAAGTTAGGGATTTCACATTGCAAGTCATCAATTTAGCTTCCTAAGACATTCAAGGGCAAATTCTACATGCTATGTTGTAGATTTTCAAGATCAATCATCATGGCAAGGTAATCCATTCCATTGTTACATGTTTCATTTCTTTCTTTCATCATTTTGGTTTAACTATCTAAAAGGGGTTTGACCAAGGCAAACCCCCATGCCTTAACAATCAACATTTCTTCTTTTCTTCTTGTGTGTTTGCAGATTTAAGTCTCTTGAAAGCTTGGAAATCATTGAGGTTCAAGTTGCAAGGTTGTTAAAGTCCTCTCTTCATCATTCAAATCAAAATATCAACAAAAAGTCACTTTTAGACCCAAACCCGATAATTTCAAAAGCGAACACCTGTAGGAAGTAGAAGTGCAAATCTAGCTCCACATGATCAACTCCTGAATTTTATAATTCTTGTAGGTGGACTAATTCACCACCCATGGCGAATGAGTCCTATCTGTAGGCCTAAAAATTGTTTTTGTCAGAATTTAGCTCCCGACAGTCAGAAACCTGTTTCCAAGACTTTTCATTAGAAGTAGGACTAATTCGCCATGCATTGTGAATCAGTCCTAGTGGCCATTAATAGTGACTTTTGGAACATTCTAGACCCTTCCAACAATAGTAATCTACCTTCAGGTGCACTCTATTCAGTTTCATCATTTTATGTTATCACAACTCCAGCCTAGCTATTTATCCGCTAATTGCATTGTTTTGTTGGGAAGTTCCTAACTTTATTAGTCTAGAACATTTTACCTTTTTGAGCCCTCTACATGCAATTCGGTTCATGGTTGATGTCTCATTAAGATTCTCCAAAAGATCTTACCATGTCTTTCTAATGTTTCCTCATGTAGCTTTATAATCTGCCATCGTGGCATCCACTTGATCGTTTTTCCTTGACATCCTTTTTGGAAATCAATTCATGGCCTGGTCTATGGCTCAACATTTTTCCTATATGCATTTTATCATTTTCTTTTATTCTTTGATGGATGTGTTTCTTTCTGTCCATGGCATCATTTTGGTGCCCCTCTCATATCCTAGCTCAAAATATGGGTTGTGGCTAGTAGCGCTTAATCACCTTAATATCTTGTACCTTTAAACTTCGACCTCTCAGGTCTATAGCTAAATGCTTTTAGGAAAATAAACACGTTTTTCACCTCTTAGAATACCCAAGTCGCAGACTCCCCAAACCAGATGTTCTTATGTGAGTTCTCAACCTTTCGACAAACGTGAGCTTTGCCCTTCAAAACTCGTAATGCAATCTGGTGATTCGATAGCGGTGTGTTATATTTGGCAATTCGATAGCTTAGACTTGTCTCTGTTCTTTTAATTTGTCACATGGCTGATTGAGTATCATATCTTCTGCATCTGTTTCTGTTCTCCTTGAATTTTTCCTTGCGCCTACCTTGATTAAGCCGAGTTTACAGAGTGGGCTATGAATTTATTCACAAATATTCATTATATCTGAATTTCAATGAATGCATATTTTTGCTGAATATTCTCTATCTCATCTCAATGGCTGTATTCAAAATTCGAAGTTCGATGCATATATTCTAGATTGCTGCACACCTTAATGCTTGGAAATCAACCTAAAATCTCTGCCATTGATAATCGATGCTTTAGTAGTGCATCCTCCCCTACATTCGGCTTTCAAAATACTACGTGTTTAATTTCAATAAGTCTGCTTGTGGGACAAAAATCGCTGTATATTCTTTCTTTATTGAAATTCGATTTGATGAATATGCTTTATTGTTCATTTGTTAGCCTTCCTATTTGCATTCTTCAACCGTTTATTGTATGTGTGCCTATGTTTTCCTTTGAATCGCGTTGATTGGTTATAGGAAAAATATGATATCTTTCCTTCTTCTCACTGGCAAATCTCATGGAGTGTCCATGTACTATCTTCCATAGCTTTTCCCTTGTAACAATATAGTTCTTTCAATATGGCGCCTCTTGTCCACAACCTTCTCAAGATTACAGTCTTGCATTATTATTCTCATTCCATCATATTTGTGCCTCTTGCAACTGTGAATTCAAGATTACCTCTTCCCATTTTCTTCTTAATGCACGTACAACCTTGGGTTTGCAATATATTATATTTTGATGCTATTCTAGGTATCTTTCTTTGACTTGTCACAAAGTCTTCACTTAAGTTATAGTTCAAACTATCTTTTGTGATTCTTTGATATCACCACTTTCTTGGACTGGCATTTAACTTTTGACTGTCCATAGACTAAACTTAGTGATCTTTACTGCACAAGCAAACTCAGATGATGTATTAATGGTGTTGATCACAAGGTTGATAAAAGAGAGTTATAGTCTTTTACCTTTGGCTCTAATTTCATATCCCACTAGACCAGTGATCAGCGAAGGCATTCGTTGCACTGGAACCCATACATTTCTTCGCATTTCTACATTACTAAGTTGTTATGTTTGTATATAAACTAATAGATAGGTGTTGAAACGGTAATATATTAAAAAATACAAGAAGAATAGAACATGAATTAGGTGATACCCATATAAACTATATGTGATTTCTTGATATGCATGAGTGGTTGGAATACATATAATGGATATAAACAAATGCTTTGTTAATTCAATTATTGGATTAATAATTAAAAATATTTTACCTGTAAAATAACTTTTAGTTAATTGTTCAAAGTTTATTCTTTATCATTAGAGCAATGTTCAATTATGGTTATACATATTAAATAGATATATGTGTGTGTTTAATATCTCATTTCAAATTATTTAATTTGGATTTATTTCTTGATTATGGTAATCTAATTGGCAATTTATTATCTTCATTTATTTCTATTTTATTTGATTATGCTAGGGGGAAAATAGATTTTAGGTGAGGGTAAAATATTAAGGGTTGGTTATGAAATTTAAACAATTGCATTATAATGGTGATATTTTGAAATAGTCCATTTACTATTTTGTGTATTGTTAGACAAATGAATTTGTGGCTAAGAAAATGAGTTTCATGAGATGTGGAATAATGTCCTTCATGGATGTAGTGATTGTTGATCAATTGTGTTGAATGTGGTATTTGATTTGTTATTATATGTGGATATTTTGATAATATTGCTTTTTTTGCAAGTTGCATTGCATTATGTATGGAAAATTTAAGTGAGTTTGGATTATTGGTTTTAAATGAGAGTCTATGTGTAGGTTGTCAAGGGTTGTTTCCAGAGGCTAGGGGGATTTTTCTTCTTGATGGAATTCTTTGATAATCCTTTGAGATGGTTGTTTTTGTATTGAATGATTATATGAGGGTCATTAGCCTTGCATGATATATTCTTCACTATTTTTGGAATTGTGTGTGGGATGGTTTATGCCTTTCCTTATTGTGTATGTTAATGAGGTTTTGTGATTGTGCAAGTTGGATTTACCCTATTGTTTTCATTAGGTCTCCTAGTTGCTAGTAGGGGAGTGGCTCTCAATGGGGGCTGACACACAAATTGGTGCTAGGGTGACTCATGTGGGAGTTTCGTAATTAAGTGATGACCTAAAATGAATTAGGGAGTTGGGTAGTATTCACATTAATCAAGATAAGTGAATGCCTCATTCATGGCTCAAGTGCTCGTTTAGGCTTGAGATGAGATGAGAAGGCCTGGAATGACAAGATCAACTACCTTGTCCTCATGAGAAGTATGTTGATTTTGCATAGATTTGTATGGAGGGCGAAGATTGATAGAGGCTACTAGGGTAACCTAGGATGGGGGCCGGGGCCTAGGAAGATTTTCTAGGGTAACCCATAACAAACTATGTGATGAAACTTCTCCCTATGAAAACCTAGTATTCCCTTGCCTCTTGTCTCCCTTTGATGTTTGTGTGCCTTTGGAAGTGGTGTTACTATTGTGAGATGTAGTACTATACTTGTAAATTTGAGTCATGTTGGCCTTTGTGTTGTCGTTTGTCTCTTGACTATTTTGTTGTGGTGGGACCTTATTGCTATCTCCTAGCATGGAGGGTGGACCTTAGGGTTCCACATGGTTGGGTGGAATGTGCCTTGTACTCCATTTGGTTTCCCTTGCTATGGTTTGTGTTCATGGTGATTTATCTTGATAATATGAAGACTTCTGCACTTTTGCTAGTTCATGTGGACTATCTTTTATGTACTTGTAATATAATTTAAATCAGTTATAGCATGTAATGTAATTCTAATGTACTCTTCTCTCTCATTTGAGGAAACAATGATGTAATGTTGTAATTCATTATTGAGCCCTCTCTTGTAATGAGTAATGTTAATGATGTACTTTGTTTATGAGAGTTAATGAAATTGATTCTAAATGATATCTATAGATGATATGTTATGGATATTTCCTATTGATAGATCATTTAAATGTGATGGATTAATGCACTTTATATTGTTAGATAAAATTTAGTTTAATGAGATGATTCTTATGTCTTTCTAGTTTGGTTAATGAAATTCTAGTTGTGTAGTCATGGAACCTTAGAGGACATGTAAGTGTTTTCATGGTTGGGAATCATTCTAAGAGTGCACTTATTCTAATGAGCATCGACATGGGCTGAGAGGTAATCAAGATTTGATATCTTGAAGAGTGACTTCTAAGGTCTGGGTATCTTGAGAAGTCACTTCCAAGATATCATATCTTGAGGAGATTCTTAGTGTGACAAGGATACGTGAGTGTAGATCGAGAAGGAAAATCACAATCTTGTTGATGTTATTATTTCATCTACAATATTTAGTATGTTGCACTTTAAAAAAAATTGTTCCATTTTTTAGTGTGGAGCGTGTTGTCCTCTAGGGTTTTGTGGCGAGGCATTACAATTGATATGTAACAATCATGTATTGATGTTATTGGCCTTAGAAATTGTAATTTTGTAAAATTGCACTCCTTGCAATTTCATATACATTCTTGCGTCCTCTTTAGTTTCCATTCCCTTAGCATCTTATGTAGGCTCATTTTAGCCCTTGCATCAACCTTTTCCCTCTCAAGATGCTTCAACACCCCTTTTTAGTAGCTACCCTCGGGCGTCAACTTCATGTCAAACCTTGTGCTTTTCCCATTCATGTCATTTTATAGTGTGATGTGTCTGGACACTAGTGCGCTGTGTGGACATCTGCATGCCGTCCTAGCATCCTATGACGTTTCAACATTCAAATGACTATTTCCAAGCATGTTTTCCACTTATCATTTGCTTTTGTCAATAGTAACGGATCAGGATGCCTTGTAACCGCCCGAGAGGCTTCTTTTTGCTTCTCTTTTCCCTTTAAAAGCTATCTTTTCAATTCATTTGTGCTTCTAGATTCTCTCTAGCCTTGGCTCCTACCTTTTCCTCCTCTCTTACTCTTGCTATCTTGCTTGCACAACTCCATACAACTTGTTACAACAACACTCTCAAGCTCTTACAACACTCTTGGCTCTTGCAACCACTTTTGCCTCCCTTATCTTGTGTCTTTAAGCATCTTGGGATTTCTTACATCCCCTTTCTAAGCATTTTTCTATTTTTTCTATTTATCTATTTTATGATACGGGTTCTCCTCCTTGAGCGAGGATTGTTTTTATCACCTATATTTTGTGATACAGGTTCTCCTCCTCGAGCGGGGTTTGCTTTTATCACTCATCACATACTTCATTTCTCTCTATCTATCTAGCTATCCATGGAGGTGGAAACACCAAAATGGGGGTTTGACTAAGACAAACCCCTATACAGCCCCAACATTTTCTCTAAATCTTACGCATGCAAGTATTGAAGATATTTCCTTGCTGAATTCTTCATTAATTGATGGGTTGTAAGCATTTTATTTCTCCTCTTTAGCTCTTTATCTTTCATACTTCTTTATTTCAATTTTGTTATATTTTGCTACTTTCCTACATTCTAAGGTTTTTAGCAATTAAAGTAGAAGTATTCACTTTGTGTTCTCTATGATAAACTCAATTTCTAGTCTGTATGAGACACCAACACACCTCTAGGATGCCAACGTGCCGCGCTATCATCCTTTGGCTAAGGCCTCATTAGTTTATCTAAAAAACCTTTGTGATTTACTCTTTTTGATTTTAAAACTCCCACTTTTTGTCCCTAAGGTAGTTTAGGGTTGTTCGCCCCTTGAGAATCTCTTGAGAATAAAAAAGAATCATAAGTAGCGAATCTCCCTTCTCTATAGAAATTAGGAAATTTAAATTTTAAAACTAGAGGGAAATATTGCACTTGCGATCTAGTCTATGAAAAAGGATTGTAGCCATGATCTAATCTAAGGAATGAGATCATACCCGTGATCTAGTCCAAGATATGAGATCACACTCATAATCTAATCTATGGGGTGAGATAACACCTATAATCTAGTTTAGTTGATGAGATCATACTCACATTCGAACCTAAGATAGGAGACTATGCCTACAATCTAGTCCTTGAGACCAGATGTGCATGCAAGCCATATTGGGAAGGGAAAAACTTTGAGAACTACATCAATGATGGTCGAAAGTGTAGGATTTAGCATAATTCATGTCTAGGCTCAATGAGTTTTCCAAAAGAGTTAAAAAGAGTGTTAGAATTGTGCATTATAGACATCCACACAAAGTGGTGCAATATATAGAGGCGAACGCATAAAATAAGTGATTTTCTTCTCTACACTAATAGATGTATGTATATGCATCAAATTTTACTAAAATTATTATGGTAATGTATAGAATTTTTAGAAATGGTAAATTGTCATTCTCCTATTGCTATTTCACTTTCATGACAATTGAGATGGGACGACTCTATTGTACTCACGTTCTCTTCGTCTCATTGTTTTGTATTGCGGCTTCTTTCATTTTTGTGACAGAGGCAGAAAGCCTGAACTTTACTTCCCTCCTCAAATGGGTATGGTGAACAAGGGGGATGCTTATTTTCAAAGCAACATTATTATAAACAACTCGCATAAAATCAGAGCACTAGCTCTGGGATAATAACCTACAATAGATCTATTCCACTGTGGGACTCTTCTTCTCGGGCTCCTGCAAAATTCACAACACATTCCCTATTCCTCATCTGTAAGCTAGATCTAAGCAGTCGCAATGGAGACGAAATGATCTTCTTCTTGGTTCCTTTCGACTTATCTAGGCAACAATTTTGGTGTGTTTAAATGAAAACTATGGTGCCACACTCTATTGGTTATTTTTTATGAACCAAGCTGATTTCACAATATAGTCTAGATGGAATTTCCATCTTCCAATGGTCAGTTAATTGGAGGGATTGGCCAATGAACAAGTGAAATCTTGCAAAGGATTTCCTCCTGCACTTTGGACTATGCAAATCCAGGAGGGTGATCCCACACAATGTACCTTAAGATCCTCTGTGCCAATTAACCTTGTACACTATAAATAATAGATAAGCCCTATAGGAAATTGCTCGAGAATTTACATATCAACTGTTTCCAAAGCAATAGAGCATGGTAGATTCCATCTTGACATACACTTTAACAAGAATTTTAAAAGATTAAATGATTTGACTGTATTTGTTATAAAAGATCAAGAATATTGCAATACAAATACAAAACTCAAAACAATGCCTTAATTTAGGGTACAAAGTCAAATACAATGCAAACAAACTTGACAACATGTGAACACTTAGCATCATAAAGCTTACATAATGCTGCATTACAACATTAGTCTTAGTTACTTAAAACCAAAACTCATTATCATATCCTAACACTCAAACCATTTAAACCTATGATTTCATCCAAGCAATTTAACCAATTCTTTGAATTAGGACAAGGAAAAAACCATACATTTATCAAAAACAATAAAGACCATTGAAACAACCATTGATTATTTCATTGATAATTCAAATGTTGAATACATCAGGAGAGAATTGAATTTGAAAATATTGCATTCTTTATGTTCAAATGCTAGTATTGTTATCAGAAATTTCTTATAGAAACAAAAGACTCATAACCTAAAATGCAGACTCTATTCTATTCCCTATGTTTGCTTTTTACAAAATTTTCTCTGAGGTCAATCAACAACCTATACAATTGGCTATGAATTCCCTTTTATAAAAACAAGGGTGCAAAATAAGCCTTAGGCCAATGCACATGTCACATTTTCATTTTACATTCATAATTACATTCAAAAGACCGTTATATTTTCCAAAACCCGAGGGAGATGTCCATATGAGACAAAATTTATTTCTCATTCATTGATGAAGATATCTCCCACCTTTCAATAGGCTCTTTAGTTGGTGAAGATGTTCTTTCCATGAGTAGCACACCTTTTCCACATACTTCCAAAATTTGAGGATGAAAACCATGAAAATGATAAGAAAAGAATATACCAAAACATGTCCACGTAAGCAACCCATGTCATCAACTTTAAAATTGAGGAAAATACAATATTTGAATGTTGATATATCAAAGGCCTAATATATATTGGTTCTAGGACATGTATTTTATTATTCTTGCAACAACCATCCTTTTTTGCAAACCATTACTTTTCTGAAGACATAAGATCAAAACTTCATCACCACCCTGCCACTGCAACAACCTACAAGTCCAAGATATCAAAATACCTAGTCTTCCAAATCTCAAAATCCTCATCAAAAGGCCAATCAAAAGTAATGACCTCATTTTCTTTAACCTTGTATGGACTATACTTTATAGCCACTTGGTTGGCCTCTTTATCAAACCCCTCAAGGAAAATACTTGTGTGAGAGAGCTTTTCCATACTATTTTTTAGCATCTCAACATCAACCCCATCACAAATTAGTTTTGCTTGAGTCTCTATCACACTGCTTTCCTGATCCTTCCACTGCTGTAGAGGTTTAACTTCACTAGCCTCATTCAAGATGTTAGGAATCAAACTAAAAATCCATTCATCAAACTTTTTCACTAGCTCCCTTATCTTCTTTTCCAATGGCTCAATCAATCCTTGAAATTCCTTATGAAGTAGGAGCATCCTAGGCGAATGAGCAGTCAACATCAACCAAAAAGAGGTTTGATTTTAATTTCAGTTTATTTTTGTCTTGTAATTTCATGTGGCAATGAAATTCACAATTTTGATGAGTGTGGAAATGAAATTTCATTTGTCTTTTCTAAATTTGAATTTGGGCTTCAAATCTGAATAATTGCACAAAATGGAGAAAGTGGGAATGAGGTGTGAAAGCTGAGAAAAATCCAGAAAAAACAAAAAATGAGCGTTGGTTTTTGGAGACTTTCTATTGCATTTAAAATATTATTTTTGAGATTCTAAAATCCCTAAAAAATAGGGATGGAGAGAGTGGGAACCCAAGATAAGAAAAGCACATTTTTGCTTTAATGCATAAAAGAAAGAGAGCCAAAAATAGCACCGCCACAAAGCATGATAAGACACAAAGTTTGAGTGGCTTATTTTAGTCAATTTATTTGATTCAAATAATTGAAATTTATTTTTTTTCCAAGAGGGGGACGTTTCATTTTGGAGAGTGGGCTGGAAATGAATTGAAATGAAAATAAATAAAAGGAAATTACAATTTCATTCAAAAAGGGGAAGATACAAAAAGGAATGGTAATTCATTTTTAAGTTTAGTTTTTCCTAAAGCTTGGGAGGGAAGACTCAAGGAGGACGTGGAATACCTCCAAGGAGGGTTTTAGGAATGATTTTATTGCAGGTTTTATGGTTGTGGTGCAGCCATTGAGACTCCAGAAGTTGTAGGTGCAAATGGGCATAGTTATTTGTGTTGAATTTGTGTTGTTGTAGGAGTTGGAAGGAGTGGTTTTACAAACCATTGGATTTGCTGTTGAAAATCATTTTGTATTTGATTTTTAATTTGTAAGGGGTTTTCAGATTGAGATATTGTAGGTTGAAGGCATGCAAATGAAGCTAAAATAGTGGTTGATCATCAGAGATTGTTGATTGTAGGTTTCCTATGCTTTGTTTATGCATTATTTGTAGGATAGGGTTTGAAGAATGTATGGGCATATTTAATTTGTTGTTGTAGTTTTTATTTTTCTATTGTTTGTGATTTCATATGGGCCATGTTGTAGCCCTTGAGTCCCTTGAGGATTGATGTAAACATTGATAAATAGTTTTTAATGAAATTGGTGATTTGGTTGCAAGTAGCAACTTGGTTTTTATGATATTACTACAACAATGTGTGAATGAATATTTCATGCTTATTTTATGTTCAATGAAGGGTTTTGTGTTGTGAGGGTATGTGTGGTTCCCCCTTTTATCACCTTAATTTCATTTACAAGTTTGACGGTTGGGACAATGTTGGGAGGCTGATTGACATCATGCTTTGATCCAATAGCCATATATCTCAACTCTTGGAATCTAGGGATCCACTTATCCATCAATGGGATGGAAACTTATTTATCCCTATAAAAATTCCTTATTGCATCAAACATGGAAGAATAGTTTGAATGAATGCTGTTCAATTTCCTCTTAATCCCTTTATTCAAGTGTTCTAATACTTCTGTCACAATATTCATGTTGCTCAAATGAATTAATTGATCAAATTGTTGGAACTTCTCATAAGTTTTGAGTTGCTCCATCAACTCTTCCTTTGTGATACCTTTTGTAGGAAGTGTAACAAAAGTACTTGGAGGTGACTGTGCAATGGGCACATCATTAAGATCAAGAAGTACAACCTTAGTTGAAGTTGGGAGAGGTGAATGAAGAGGAGATGTCGATGTTTTCTTTGGTGGAGATGGGGGAGGAAGAATTGTTTCTTGTGAAGGGTCTGGTGCATGCATTGATTGAATTTTTTATTTTAACAATGTAATCTCCAATTGCATCTCAACAATATTTTGTTGTCCCTTATTGTATTCAACTACCATATCATTATATTTGCTCCTCAATTTATCTCTCTTCAGTTAGGGATTCTACTATGGCCTTTGTGAATTGTGCCACATTCACATTCAATGTAGCTACTTTAACAACTGATGTATCAGATACTCTTTTAATTATCATTCCTCCTCTAACACTTGCAACTAGCTTTGTAACTTCTAGCTTCTTATTATTTGGGTCTAAGGCCCAAATAGCCAATGTATCCCATTGGGCACTGAATGCTAATCCTTGTAAAGCCAATGTCACTTCTTTAGTGGTAAAAATTGGGGCATCGTGCCTTCTCACTGTGTCAAAGGAAATTGTTGATGCAAGGTATCATTTTGACAATAATAGCACACCACTCTTTCTAACCAATTATCTTCCTTTAGTTGTTGTAATGTCTTGGTATTTAGCCCTCATTTATTCACATACCTTAGCCTCTATGACCAGTTAAATTCTATAGAAAGTAGGAATCTTCACCATGGGTGTTTGATATCAGATAAGGACCCAACCCCAATGCATAAAATTTTCCATTTTTTCCCTTATCTTGTGCTCTAGCATTCCACATCATTGCCATGTTTCCTACTTAAAACTTCCTTGGAGAAGCCCTTTTTTCATACAAATGTTTGACTTGCAACTCTATTTTAACATTTTTACTTTGAGTTTCTCTTCTAATCTCATCCAACTCTATCAAAACATCAATGCTATTCCACATTTCACCACAAATATCTCCATCATACTCTTAAACAAATTTATACATCTTCAGCAAGTTGTTCTAAGGAAATCTTGCATCCAAACCATAAAAAAAACCAAATGGAGAGTGTCCTATAGCCTTTTTGATAGTAACCCTATCTTCCTAGAGTGCAAGCTTCAATTTTGAATCCCATGCCTTTTTATTTTTCTCAATCACCCTTTTAATGATCTTCATTAAAATTTTATTAGTTGATTCGGCCTAACCATTACTTTGTGGATGCTAGGGAGAATAATAAGATATTTTTATTTCATTCTTATCACAAAAGTCTTTGAATTCATTTGATTTGAAGCACATTACATTGTTAGAGATAATATTTTCTAGAACTCCAAATTTGATCAAAATATTACATTCATCAAAAAATCAACCACAACCTCGCTCATTGCTTTCCTTGTGGGGATTTCTTCTTCCCATTTTGTAAAATAGTTAGTAGCAACAAGAATCCAAGAATTTCCCCCTTTGTATTTCTTGGATATCTCACCAATAAAGTCAATACCCCATTGTTGAAAAGGTTCTTGAACTAAAATTAGTTTGAGTGGAAAATTTCCCGAGAACTTGAGCTTTCTTGAAAATATTTGGAAAGCATCACAAGTTTTTACAAACTTATTGGAATATTTGAACATTGAGCACCACCAAAATATTACTCTCAACACTTTGCGGGAAATTATCTTTGCCATGTAGTGACCTCCACAGACTCCACTATGTATTTTTGTCATGAGTTCAAGTGCTTTCTTACCATCAACACATTTAAGTAACACACCTTCTAGAATCCTTCACCAAAGCTCATTTTCAATGATTACGTCTTTAATAGCCTATGACTTTAAGGTTATTTTTTCATTATCTTCCATTCCTTTATGGAATTTCATATTTTGCAAATATTGGACAATATGCCTATACCAACCACATGTTTGCATATCACATATAGGTGTAAAATCTACACATTAAGTCTAATTGGTCTGGTTGGCTTCTAGATTGGTTTCAACCATTAGTTTGGCTAAAATCTATCCTCTCACCAATTTGGTGGTTTGGACATCTATGTTGAACTCTTGGTTCTTGTTAATCCATCTACACCTTCTGCCTATGACTTCTTGTTGAGGATGTCTTTAACTGCAACACTTGGGACATAAGAAATTATTGTATCTCCCACTAAATAGTTTCTAAAATTTTTCACTACTTTGACCAATGCATAAGCCTTCTTCTCTATCATATCATATTTAAATTTTGTGGCCTGCAAGGATTTTCCAAAAAATGCAATAGGTTGCTCAAAGCTTCCTCATTTTTTTGTAACAACACATTGACAATTATGTGAATAGATGGAAAGGAGAAGATATGCAATGGCCTAGAGAAATTAGGAGTTCTAAGGACTGGGGCTCCTTGATGGGTTGTTTAATACCTTGAAAACCCTTGCTTGGCTCTTCACTCCATTCCACTTTCACCCTTCAATTTTTTTGATATGGGTCAGGTGATTTCTACAAAGTTTGTAACAAATATTCTTAGGAAGTTTATCTACCCAAAGAATTACTAAATGCCCTTCACATTCTTTGGCTGTGGTATTTTATCAATGGTAGCTACCCTTTTAGGGTCAATTCTCACTCCTTCCTTTGACACAATGTTACCTAATAATTTTCCTTTAGTGACTCCAAAGGAACATTTCTTTGGATTAAGTGAGATTCCATATTCAAGGGCCTTGATGAAAATTTTCTCCAAGTGCATACAATTATCTTCTTTCTTGGAGTATGCAGTCAAGTCATCTTGGTACATTTCTAGGAAAAGGTCAACAAAATTAGAGAAAGCTACATCCATAGCCCTCTGAAAATTTGCACTTGCATTAGTTAAGACATGGTATTCTCACATAAAAATAGGTGCCCTATGGATTTTTGAATGCAGTCTTAAACTGCTTAGACTCCTTCACTTTCAGTTGATTGTAACTAGAAAACCCATCCATCATTGACAAGAGTTCGTAGCTAGTCACTTTTTGCAACATGGCTTCCATGTTTGGCAATGGATAGTTATCCTTTAATGATGACACATTGATATTTCTAAAATCAACACACAATATGATGTCACCATTCTTCTTCCTCACTGGCACTAGGTTAGATGCCCAAGATGAGTGCCTAATGGGCTCAAGTATGCTAGCATCCCTTAGCTTCACCAACGCCTTTTGCATCTTTGGTGCTAAGGTGGGGTTAATAGGCTTTTGCTTCTACCTTAAGGGATTTGCATCTTCTTTTAGAGGAATTTCATGTTGAAATAACTCCTCCATATATACCTTCAAATCATCATAAGACTAGGAAAAAACATGCCTATACTTTCTCAACAAAGCAATCAACATTGATTTAATCTTGGGGTTCATTTCCTTCCCCACATAAACTCTCTTAGGAGCACTTTTAGTCACTAATTTTACCTCCTCTAGGTCTTCTGGATGTGTGGAGGATTTTTTCAGCATTGCTCTTGTAAGGGCCATCAAAGACCCTTTCTAAAGAAAAAATCCTTTAGGGATCTTGTTGGTATTCAATTTAATAACTTCATTGCAAAAAATAGTACCCTTCCCATCCACTGTCTCAACAAAATCCATAAAATCAATCTCCCGACCTTCATACTAGTCTACATATTTCAAAAACCTTAGATTGTATTCATCATCATTGAAGACTTGCCAGTTTTGGATGTTGTTAGGGATTGAAGGCCTCATTTGTACCTCCACTTTGGAGATAATAGAAAAAAATATATCATCAAGCCTGAGTGCAATATTTTCAAGCAAATCTATCACTTGATTCTAGCCTCTCTCCAACCAATCAATTCCAAAAGCATCAAATTGTTCTATGGAATCCCAAATGACATTCATATACTGCTTCAATCTCCTTTTTTTTGATGCAAATTTGGACCTAACATAGGATATGACCAATTCAGAGTCACCAATCGCTTTTATCTTCTTTATCCCATGTTTTTTTGGCAATATTAACCCTAGTAGTAGAGCTTCATATTTTGCCACATTGTTTGTGCAAACAAATGATAAAGTGAATGAGAAATTAAATGTTCTGCCACTAGGAGAAACAAGTATTATCCTTGTACTTGACCCATCTTTGGAACATGCACCATCAAAATACATGGTCTAGAGGTTATCATTATATGATAACTTCATCATTTCTCTTTCAAGTAGTACTGGTTTCTTATCACCCTCTTCTGGTAACTTCTCTATCCTGAAATCATCTATGCCAATGTATACAAAATGGATTCTATCATCTTCAGGAGAAAACTCAATCATGTGGGGTACTCTTGATTCTCTAACTAGTTTGATGTCTTTATTATCAATGGGAAATGTGGCATAGGGCATATCACATTACATGTTGCCCCCCATGGAAGAATTCCATCTTCTTGACAACAACATTCCATAATTGGGTGGAATGTTGAACACTATCATACTCATTTTAAATTCCTTTTTTGGGAATGCAACTAACATGTATGGGAGTTCTTTGATTACCCCAATTACATGAAATTCTCTAAAATCCATAGCATAGCACTTTCCATAAGTGTTATCTATCTTCAATCCCATATCCTTCATGATTTCAAGTGGCATTATGTTGGAAGAGTCTCCTAAATAAATCATGTAGTTTTTCAAGAGCTTTCCATCAACAATTAAAGTCACAAAAATGGGTCTATGTTACCAAGACAAGTAGTAATTGTGGTTCCTAGGTATATTTAAGGGATTTTGGTAATCACTCCCTCAACCTCCTTCTCTTTCAATTATTTTCCACTCACTTTGGGTGGAGTGGAAACCACTATTTCATTATAGGATGTAGTAGCACCATTGATAAGGGCTACTGCCTTTTGTTTGTGCTCCTCAATCCTCATCATCTCAAGAAAAGGGATTGCAACCTTGACTTGTGAAAGCAACTAAAACATTTCCAAACGAGTGTACTTAGATAAATCAAGTGGTATCATTCCTTGTTCAATATTGTTCTCCTTCTATTGTGGACTTCTCCCTTCCACCTTAGTCTTAACTTCTTCTCAATCTCAAAATTTTTCTTTTGTCTTTTCTTTCATAGCAGGAGATATAACTTCTCCATCAAATTTTATTTTTTAGTCTTCTTTGCCTAGATTTTTCCTACCTTACTTTCCTTGGCCTTAGCCTCATCCACTTTTGATCCTTTGTTCTTTGCATTCTTCTCTTTGATAAAAACACTACCAACATTTCCTTGGTCCCCACCTACAACTCTATTTCTCAAGTGGTAAGAGTTCCTTGCATGAGCGGCCAAAGCTATTGCCAAATTTTCAATCTCCTCATTTGAGGGTCTTCTTAAAGGCACATAATCTTCAGCCATTTCCAATGTGCATGTCATGATCACTTTCATTATCTTCATTAGAGAGAACTTGCTGGTGATATGCAATGGATCTTTTCCTTTGATTGTCTACATCAATTTCATGAGACTCCTCCTTAGATGAGTAGTCACCATCAACAAAATTAGACCTAATCATAATTACATTAACCTCTACATCATGGTCATGGGAAGGGTAATAATATTGTGGTGCATCTTGTTCAACTTATACCAATTTTGCAACTACACATTGGTGAGGAGAGTGGGGCAATTGGAAAACTCTGCACCAGGGAGTTTCATTAGCAAAATTAGCAAAATTAGCAAAAATCTTTTGCAGAGGGTCAAGTGTAACCTAATCTTGTGTATTCTTCTAATTTGTGTGGATTGGCTTTCCATTTCACCAATTTTTCTTATAAGGATAATCTTGGAGTCTTGGGGGCTTCTCATTTTTTTGAAAACATGGCTTCTCATTTACAAGCCTCTTTTTCATGTTTATCTAATTTGTTGTTGACACGAGTCATAGAACTCAAAATTTTTTCCAACTTATCTTCAATAGAAGATTCTTTGTCTGCAAATCCCTTCTCATGTTTAGGATTTTTTAGGATCTTTACATCATCCCTTCTCCCTACCTTTCTAGATGTGTTTCTATTTATTTCAATGTTTACTACAGTTTTGAAGGAATCCCTCAAATTGTGAGGGTTCTTATCTCTTCGGTGATAGCTCATTTTAGCATCAAAGGTATTACAATTGGTGATAAAAAAAGTATTATCTTTTGGTCTCAAATTATGAAGCAACCTATTCATCGCCTTTTAAAATATAGCATTAAAATAAAAAACCATCTCATGAGAGCCCTTGGCGATATTGTAGAACTCATTTAACAAGAATATTGGGTTGGTCTTATCACCATACTACTCTCTAAACACCCTTTTAAATTCCTCCCACAATCCAATGCTTCCTATAGAAAAACCTCTATACCACTCCCTAACATCCTCAGTGAGTAATTGCATGAACAATTTCATCATTACATCCTCGACATTAACCTCAAAATTATCCATCATGTTATCAAATGATTTGAAGTGGTCCTCCCCACTGATGGAATTGTTACCAAAAAATCTAACCAACACAATTCTTATACCATCTAGGATAGAGTTCAGAAAAAAGCATAAATCCCATCAAAGCATAATTTCATGTATCTGTTTAGTTGCATAGGTCTTCTAGTAAATTGATCGTTTTGATCATCATGAGGGTCATCACCACCTTGGCCACTATGATGCATATTATTATCTCCATCTCCACCTCCAATTCCATTAATTCCCCCACCCCCACCTCTACCAACATTCTGATTTCTAGATTGATTGTTTCTATTTCCACCATCACCTCCACCATGTCCTCCACCATCACCCCTATGAGGGATGTTCCCACCAAAATGATAATTCTGAGGTTGGGATGTGGGAATGGAAGGAATAAGTGTGGAAGTAGTATTCATGCCAGTAGTTTGAGCTGCTAAATGAGAAGTATTATGAGATGTAGATGTACAGGGATTAGGAATTACAGATTTAAGGAAGGAAATCTTCCTTTCCATCTCAACATTTGTAGCCTGAATCTACATCTTGTCCAATTCCTTTTGCAAATTCTCATTTAGCAATTGTAATCTCAAAATTTTAAGGTCAGGGGGTGCACTTGTGGGGATA
>VDFB02000017.1:331140131-331161682 GCA_007258455.2 Sequoia sempervirens | reverse complement strand
AAGGTGAATCTTCGGGAAAAAGTGTAAATCATATTGAGGATCCGATAATCAATCATATCTACATTGATGATGAGCGGATCAATGTTATAAAATTCAAGGAAAATATGGAATATAGGGAGGTCAACGCAACAACAAGGGCGCAAGCCAAAGTTGTCTTAAAGGGTGCCTCCTCAAAATCCACTGGACCTACACCTCAACATCAATATGATTTAGTCAACCAACTTCAGAAAACTCCTGCTCAGATTTCTATCCTAGAACTCTTGAAGATTTCCCTAGCACATAAATAAATTCTTGAAAAGGCCCTTGTCAAAACAAATGTATCCATTGATTTGGATGTGGACCAATTTCAAGCCATGGTAGGACACTTGTCTTCACCTACGTGTCTTTCATTTTCTAAAAAAGATGACGTTGCCATAACTCATCCCCATAATTCCTCATTATATTTAGAAGTCATGGTTCACAAGTTTCATGTCAGATGAGTTCTAATAGATGGAGGTGCTGGTTTAAACATGTGTACCATGAAGTTGGTTAAAGCTTTAGGATTTTCTGAGGATTCCATTGATTTCATAAGGAAGATTACCATTAAAGCTTATGATGATGAAGAAAGAGCATCCAAGGGTCTAATAATGTTGCCAATCAGAGTGGTCCCTATTATCAAAAATACCTTCTATCAAGTACTAGATCATGATCTTCCATACAATATCTTATTGGGTCGTCCTTGGATCCACGAAATGCAAGCTATCCCATCCACATATCATCAATGTCTTAAATTTCCTTATGATGGATAGGAAATCATGATATTAGCTAATAATTCAAATGTTCAAACTTGTGCCAACATAAAATCCAGTCAAGATACTTTGGTTCCTAACAATCGAGAAGCTCGTGCTGGTACTTCTCCCAAGATTGACACACAAATCAGTCTAGTTAACCAATAGTTTTGACAAGAAATTGAAATTTAAGGACCATAGAGTTGGGGAATACTCCCTCTGTTTGGCTAATTTTCCTACATCACACCGATCACATGGACAACCATCTATCATGCAACATTAAATATCAGCAGCATCAACATCAACACAACCACCAACAGAGCCAAGCACAAAGTTTAATGGATGATTCATCAAGGAGAAATTCCCCATGGAAGATCCTGAAGATAGAGAAATCCTAAAATGGCTCTGTAAAGATGAAGATGAAACAGTGCTTAATGTCAAATCTCCAACAAATAGATATGGAAAGCTATTCAATCATGCAAAAGATGGGCTATGATAAGGGTCCTATCGGAAAAAGAAAAGGAGTAGTTGAGCCTATTCACCTTTGAGGACTTGCTGCAAAAGAGAAAACTGGATTAGGCTATGATGCTAACTCAAAAGAAGGAACGCCCAAAACAACCTACATTTGGCACCATCTCCAAGGACAAGGCCAGGCCCCATTCAAGAGAAGCATGTTTGGAAATAATTCAGAATTACATGGATAATCACTCTAACATAGACTCTGCTAAATATGAATGGGATACCATTTACAATGATGAGTTCTGGAGGGACAAAGAGGTTGATGTAATACACCAATATGCCCCAATTCTAATCAAAGGTCAAGGTTTAGGGACCCAAACACAAGAATCTAAACTACAAGGTGACTATAATTCTAGTGATACTAAGTCAGATTTAAACGAACAAGACTATCATGGGGACAGCGCATCATCATTGATTGGGATTCACCAACCTATCGATATACCTATGTTCCCAAGTGACGAATCTATCGTCAACTTCCTTTCCGTAGAAGACACAAATGATTGTTCCACTAGCGATTTTCCTCATAAAGTCTTTAATCAGAAGAGTACCAATTCTCCTAGCTACAAAAATAAAAATAAAAAAGAAAGATCTAATGGTGAAAACCAGAATCTGGTAGTGTTAGATCAAACAAAAGATAAAATAAAGAGCATATCAGATGGTGAAAACCTTTTTAAGGTGCTAGACAATGGGAATCTTGACACTCTCCCGGAGCACTACCATGAGCAATGCCTATTTTTATTGAGGCTACAAATGGTGTCAATCTTGAAACCTTAGATAAACCAAGTATTTTATAGTTAGCTGCATCAATGACAAATAAATAAATACCAGAGTTCATGGAGTTTCTAAGAGCACATCAAGTCAACTTTGCTTGGTCTTATGCGGACATGCCAGGTCTTGATCCTGATCTTATCATGCATCACTTGTCTATCAAATCAGGAGTTAAGCCTATGAAATAAAAACTCAGAAAGATGCACCCCCATGTTGCATTATTGGTTAAGGAAGAACTAAGAAAACTCCTTGATGTAGGCTTCATAAGATCAATTGACTATGCAGAATGGATCTCTAACATTTTTCTTGTATCCAAGCCAGATAAAAGCATCAGGGTGTGCATAGATTTTAGGGATCTTAATAAAGCATGTCCTAAGGATGACTTCCCACTACAAAACATCGACACTATAGTTGATCTGACAGCAGGTCATGCCATGTATTCATTAATGGATGGTTTTTCTGGTTACAACCAAATCAAGATTGCACCCGAAGAACAGGAGAAAACAACTTTCACATGTCCATGGGGAACTTACTGTTGGAACATCATGCCTTTCGGTCTAAAGAATGCTAGGGCTACTTACCAAAGAGCCATGACTATAATATTTCATGACATGATGCATACATTCATGGAAGATTATGTAGACGACATATTGGAAAAGTCATACACCAGAGGACATCTAGAAATATTGTCCAAAATATTTGCAAGATTAGAGAAATTCAAATTTTATCTCAATCCCAAGAAATGTGCTTTTGGGGTCACATTTGGAAAACTCTTAGGATACATTGTGTCAGAAAAAGGAATTGAAGTAGATCCTGCCAAGGTACAGGCAATCATGGAAATGCCTCCCCCAAGGAACATTAGTTAGTTGAGATCACTACAAGGACGAGTTCAATCTATATGAAGGTTCATTGCACAACTGGCCAACAAAATTCTACCTTTCACACATCTACTGCATAAGAACGTTCCTTTCAAATGGGATGATAAGTGTGAGATGGCCTTTCAACAAATCAAATAGTACCTGATGAACCCACTAGTTCTAGTACCACCAAATCCAGACAAACCACTGATCTTATATATTGCCATAACAGAGACATCTTTGGGGGCATTGCTAGCGCAAGAAGACTCTACAGGAAAAGAACGTGTAATCTATTATATTAGTCGCACATTGACAGGGCATGAACTCAACTACACTTTCATTGAGAAGGCTTTCCTAGCAGTGGTCTTTGCTTCACAGAAATTTTGACACTACATGTTAACTCATACAATCAATCTTGTTGCAAAGATTGATCCACTCAAGTGTCTGTTTAGCAAAGCATCATTGACAGGCAAGTTAGCAAAATGGGTAATGATTCTGAGTGAGTTTGACATCCATTATATGATCGTAAGGCAATCAAAGGACAAGTTATCACTGATCAACTAGCTGAAGCACCACTACAAGTAGATCATCCCCTGCACATTGAATTTCTAGATGTTGATGTCTTTACTACAGAATCCAAACAACCATGGTCCTTATATTTTGATGGTTCTTTCACTCAACATGGATCGGGGGCAGGCATACTTTTCATCACCCCCCAAGGACACACCATTCCTTGATCATATAGGCTGATGTTTCCATGCACTAACAACATAGCCAAATACATTAATTACTAGACTTAAAATAGTATTGGAATGGAGGATTACAAAATTACAGGTGTATGGCGACTCACAGTTGGTCATTTATCATATCAATGATGATTATCAGACCAAAGATGACAAACTATTTCCATATAAAAAGATGGTTGATGACTTCAAGAAGTACTTTGTGGACATCAAATTCACACAAATTCAAAGGCTTGATAACAAAGCAGCCGATGCCATGGCTATGATCACATCATTGGTAAAACTCCCAGAAAATTAGGCTCGCTATGAGTTTCTAGTGGAACAATCATTTGCACCTTCCTATGACACACCTGAAAGCCAAATCATTTGCCACTTGGTGGGATCTGATTCACCTTGGTCTGGAAAAATTTATGACTACCTAAAAGACGATATCTTACCACCTGATATATCCCATAATCAAAAACAAAATTTTATCTGCCAATCCTCTCGCTACACTCTTATCGTTGACACCCTTTATCACTGTGGTCTTGATGGTACTTTAATTCAATGTCTTGAACATGATGAATCTGACAAAGCTTTACAAGAAGTTCATGGTGGAATTTGTGGTACTCATTCGAGTGGACTGACCTTAGCCAAGAAATTGATTAGAATGGGTTACTACTGGCCTACAATGGAGAGAGAATCATTCACTTTTGTGAAAACATGCTCAAAATGCTAGATTCATGGGAATCTCATTCATGCTCCTACACAGGAACTTCAACCATTTATGTCAACCTGGTCATTCTCTCAATGGGGGTTAGATCTAGTGGGAAAGATTCATCCTTCCTCATCAAATGGGCATACATTCATCATCACATCCACAGAGTATTTTACCAAGTGGATTGAGGCAGTACCTCTTAATAAAGTTACTAGCAAACAAATATCATCATTCATACTCAATTATATTATTTGTCGGTATGACATTCCCAACTCCATTATTACAAATAATGGACAACCTTTAAAAAATCAAGATGTTGATGAACTTTGTGAGAGATTTCACATTCAGCACAGATATTCAACACCTTACTATCCACAAGGGAATGGCCAAGAAGAGGCCTCAAATAAGACTATACTAAAATTTTTAAAGAAGACTATGAATGATTCAAGGAAAGATTTGCATGTTCAACTCAATCCAGCCTTATGGGCCTACAGAACTAGTATCTGCACACCAATAGAAGCAATGTCATTTTCTCTTGTTTATGGAGCAGAAGCCATCCTACTTCTAGAAGTTGAAATCCCATCACTCAGAGTATCACAGAAGGGCCTCACAACAGATGATGAATATAGATTTTCTCAACTACAAGAGCTAAAACTCCTAGATGAAAAGAGACAAAGAGTAGCTGACCATTTGAAAGCATACCAACAAATGATGTCTCGCAGCTATAATCACAAAGTAAAGCCACGTACCTTTCAAGTAGTTGATCTGGTTTTAAAATAAAATCCAGAGAATCAGCAAGACAAAGAAAAGAAAGGAAAGTTTGAACCAAATTGGCTAGGTCCTTATGTGGTTATCGTTGTCTATGGTTCAAGAGCCTACAAGCTATTAATGCCAGAAGGGGACCTATTTGACAAACCCATCAATAACATGCACCTAAAAAAGTATAATGTATGAAGCGATTATCATCATCAGAAAAAGTCTTGAAGAAATACAAAAAAAATAGAAAAGGGTCCTAAAGAAATAGAAAAACAGCAGAAAAGGTCCTGAAGAAATCCAAAAGTAGCAAAAAAGGATCCTGAAGAAATACAAAAACAACAAAAAAGGTCCTAAAGAAATCCAAAAACAGAAGAAAAGGTCATGAAGAAATCCAAAAACAGCAGAAGATGTTCTGAAAAATGGTTACCCTGGTGAAAACCTAGCAAATAGGCATCTTGGTAGCGACAAAAAAAAAAAAAGTCATAGGGTGAAAACCTGGCAACAGGCAGTCTATTAACAAGAAAAATACAATAAAAACAAATAGTGAAAATCTGGAAAACAGACACTATTTGTAGCCCTGACTCATATCTAGATGATTTATAATCTGAATAATGATTAGAATAACAGTATTTCATTTTGAATGATGGTTGTTTTCTTTTCGATGTCATCTCTTTGGAGCACACTCGATGATGTACTAAAGTAGAGTGGTGAGGAAAGAGGATTATTTTTCTTTGTCTGTTGTCTTGAGGTTAACTATCCATCTATTGCCAATATGTCATGACACATGATTTCCAAAACATATCATTGACGACAGTTCCAAATTTGCATCAGAAGATGGTTAGTCTTTGTCCATTCATACAAGAAATGCTCAAGTCGTCTCTGTTCAATTATACCTCGATGCTTGTGTTTACTTGCTATAGCAAAAATCATGAAAGTTGTACTCAGGTCATCATTGGTGCTAATTTACCCTCTGATGCTTGTACATACTTCCAACATTTTTAAACGCTCTATGATGATTCAAGAAAAATGGAAAAGAGCTCAACAAATGGTTCATTTCATTTAGTCGCATTTCATTTTAGATCAGTGTATATATCTGTATACTAGGGTTGCATCAGAGTTTTCAAAAGGACTAACAAAAACATCAATGACTACCGAGTCTCTTTGAACTATTTGTGGATGATGTTTGGATATTTGTTTCATCATCACCTTTCATCTTCATTATCATTTCATCTAGGTCCTATCATCTATCATTTTCCGTTCATTTGCATATCACTTAGGATTCATTATCATTTTATATCATTTACCATTATTATATCATTATCGTTCCATATTATAATTTATCATTTCATTATCATTATCATATCATTTACCATTATCATTTCATATCATATTATGATTTATCATTTCATTTACCATTATCATATCATTTCATTACCATTATCATATCATTTACCATTATCATTTCATATCATATTATCATTTATCATTTCATTATCATTTCCTATCATTTATCATTTATCATTTCATTATCATTTCATATCATTTATCATTTATCATTTCATTACCATTTCATATCATTTCTCATTTATCATTTCCTTATCATTTCATATCATTTATCATTATCATTTCATATCATTTATCATTATCATTTCATATTATCATTTATCATTTCGTTATCATTTCATATCATTTATCATTTATCATTTCATATCATTTCATATCATTTATCATATCATCTCATTTATCATTTCATTATCATTTCATATCATTTCTCATTTATCATTTCATTATCATTTTATATCATTTATCATTTCATATCATTTACCATTATCATTTCATTATCATTTATCATCTACATTACATTTCATCACATACCATTTATCATCTTATCATACATAACATTATTATTAATCATTTCATTTCATATCATTTGTCACATTATATTCATCTCATCTCGTTAATCATCCTATCATTTTCATATCCATTCATATTACAAATTCATAATGCATATCACTAGCAAATATATAACCTATATATAAAATACGCCGAGATGTATCTCGAGGCATTGAATTTTTTCAACTTTAATTTTTATTAAATTTGAATGATGAAAAAATTAAATGCCTCGAGATACGTTGAAAAAATTAAACGCCTTAAGATACATCTCAGCGTATTTCATATATAGGTTATATATTTGCTAGTAGCAACTACGACGTGCATAACACATTGAATAAATTAATGTATTTAGGGTTATGACTAGAGTTATCATTTAGAATTAGGGTTTATATCATGGTTAGGGTTAGTATTAGGGTTAGGGCTTGGTTTAGATTTAATATTATGATTAGGGTTAGGGCTTGGTTTAAATTTATTATTATGATTAGGGTTAGGGTTTAGTGTTAAGGTTGGGTTTATGGCCATAGTTAGTGTGAGAATTATGTTATGGAATAATTGTAACCCTAATCCTAACCCTATCTCTAACCCTAACCCTAACCCTAATCCTAATTCTATCTCTAATCTTAACACTAACCCTAACCCTATCTCTAACCCTAAACCTAATCCTTACTCAAACCCTAACCCTAATCCTAATTATATCTCTAACCATAACCCTAATCCCAATTCTAACCCTAAAAATAATTAATTTAATGTTGGATCCATCATAACCCTAACTCTAATTAAACCATCCTATCATTTTCATATCCATTCATATTACAAATTCATAATGCATATCATAAACACAACATTCATTTTTCATCATATTATCATTATTTACTTGCCTTTGAAAATCCAAAAACAAACATTACATAAATGCATTTTCATATCATTTTCCACACAATATTTTTTTTTATAAAACATATCAAAAATCCCATAGCATATTCACATCATAAGTCAACCACCTGCATAACATCATTAGTATGCATCATCAAACATTTTTCATCATCATACATACATCATATCAAATCATCCTGCATATCACAGTAGTCATTAAATCATTAAAATGCATAGCATAATCCATAACATATCGAAATAAATGCATATCACATAATCATCTCATAAATGCACATCACATTATCAAAAATCATCGCCGCTGCATATCATCACTCATCAAAAAAATGATACAAATGTCCAATGTCCAAAGAAACTATAAAGTCCAAAGAGAGATACATGGGATATGATAAAAAAATCGCATATGCATGCTCCAAAAATGATATACATCACAAACTAGTTGGTCGATGCCCCTGATAGAGCTGGTCCAGAAGGAGGTGGCCTGCCACTGGTACCTGCGTTGGGATCCCGTCGAGGCTCGGTAACCCCTAGGCTCTGTGTACATTTTCATGATCTACTCCTGGTCCTCGTTTGGGACCGTGGGAATGACTCTCTATGCTCAGGAGGATATAACTCCTCATATCTCACATGGTAGTACTCTGCCTCCCTCTCCATCTCCATGCCCTCTGCAATGGCATCCCACAAAGATGAACTCTCTATAGTGCCCATGAGCCTCTGAGCGACACCCTTAGCCTCTACTGCCCTCCATCTCAAAGCATCCCTCTCTGTGATCAGCTAGGCTATTTGTGGGTCTGGGGTAGGCTGCGATACCTATGTCAATGCTGGAGCCTGAGCCTAAGCCTGTGCCTGTAACTACACTATCAAACTTTGAGCCTGACCTAGCTAACCTTAAACAGTCTGCACCTGGGCCTATAGAGTGGCTATCTGTGCCTGCTATGATGAGGAGGACACCCTGATAATAGTCTATGGTCTACCACCAAATATGGGCCACCGTACAATCTGAGTACTGGCTAGACTATCGAACCTCTGCCTCACTGACCTCTCTGCCTCCCCTCCATCATATCCCCCATCATCCCCACTATCTAAGCTGCCATCATCCCTGCCACCCTCCTCCTCATCTCCACTCTCCTCCTCCTCTCCTCCACCCACTACCTGCTCTCCACCTGCCACCTCCCCCTATCTCTCCTCCCCTAGCTGTTGTACCACTGCAATGGGCCTTGGCTCATCGGGGCATGTAAACCATGGAAATTGATGTGTGTGGAAGTACACCAAGTACTCATTCGACATCTTGGTGTCTACCACCTCTGGCCTGTATGCCCATGCCTCCGACTGTAATCCAAAATACTCTGTCTAGGCCACCTGGTAGGTAATACATTGTCCCAATCCAAGATCATCCTTGTGCCGCCCATAATGAGAAACACCTTGTGGAATCCCCTATGTATACCCGTACTGCCTCTGAACTCGCAAAGCCAAAAATATCTCAATAATAAATGGGGTCCGCCCTATCAAATATCGAGGCATGCAGACAAACAGCATCTCTAGGTGATTAGTATCCCATGGTTTGCAATCTATGTATGGCCTCCATATTACTGAATCCACATCATCCAGCACACGTTGCCAGTACTCCAACTTGCCCAGCTTGGGATAGACAAGTGCACCTGAATAAGCATATACATATGGGATTCCTGGTGGCCTAGCTCTAGCACACTCTGGCCTCGTAATCGCAATATGCTCCCAGGCCTAGATTTGAAGTAGTGTCACACCACTGGCCAAACTCGTCGACCCTCAATACACCACCTGATGTAGATCATGATATAAATGAGCCAAAATGCAACTCCCCCAAGCATACCTCTACATCTGCGTCACCATCCACTCTAGCATCCTACCCCATCCAACTGAGAATCCCCTCGACCAATGATCTGGCCCAAGGAAGCCTCCAATGAATGCCGCCAAAACAACAACTAGGACTAGATATCTACTAAAATCTACCCACGACACCCAATATCTAGCTATCGCCATATCACCGTAGATCCTTCTCAGTGCCTCTATCCCTCCTATCTCCTTGTCCTATCTCCTTGTGGTCATAAACCATAAGGGCACCTACCACAAGAATCCCTAGAATCCTGTACACATCCTTTGGTGTCACGATCATCTCACTAGTCAGAAAATGAAAGGTGTTATGATCCAAATGCCACCTCTCTGCCAAGGTAGTCAACCATCCCCTATTGACTCGAATCCCTCAGGGGATGGTTAACAAGGATCCCAATCCATAGTCACCTATCCACTATACCTCTATTGGAGTCAACTCTCCTATCAGATCCCAACATATCAGGAACTGCTCTTTAATTTGGAGGTTATCAAAAACCTCCTATTTTTTTGGTCATCACAAGGACAATTAATTAGACTCATACCAATGACTCATATCATGTGCTTTATCTATCAAGTGACCCATATCACATGACCCATATCAGTGACCCATATCAAGTGACCCATATCAGTGACCCATATCATACTATCAATCATATCATGCAATCATTGCTACATCTATCTATCTGCATATCAAAATCAATCTACTCTATCATCATTTACTATTTGGTTTCTTTTTCAGGAAAGCAAATTTATCAATGATCAAATAATTTTCTTATTTGTGCTTCGGTCATGAATGAAAATATGTTTAAAAACCATCATCTATTATTTGGTTTCTATCACAGAAAACAAATTTATCAGAAGTCATATCAAGCATTTACTCTTTATTTTTCATTCATATGAAGCAAAGTTATCAAACAATCAATCAATCTACTCTTTATTTTTCATTCATATGAAGCAAAGTTATCAGACAATCAGTCAATCCATCTACTCTTTTTTTTCTATTCAGAAAAGCAAAGTTATCAGTTAATCATCAGATGATTCTATCATTTCTATCCATATCAGCATGATGGAAAAACTAATTTCTCTATCTCTTGACCAAGGAAGCAATGTAGACCATCATTTTTCATCACAATAGCATTCTGCCAAAAATTTCCCATATGCACTAATCTACACCTCAGATGCGCTTAAACACATAAGCGCTACAATTTACCTCAAAAGTGCAAAAACCTTATATGCGCGGTTTTGCACCCTAAAAGCGCTAAAGTTTCCCCTATAACCGCTAAAACCCTAGATGTGCTATGAAACCCAGCGAATGTGCTACTTCATACCCTAGATGCACTAATCCCTAAATGCATGACTCTGTGCCCTAGATGCACTAAAGTTTTCTAGCTAGGTTTCTAACCTAGAAGTGCTAATCTACACTTCGTATGCGCTAGAATCTATGCGTGTGAAATGGGATTGGCATCTCGCTATGTCACTGTCAGAGCATCCAAATCATTGAAGCAAAAGAGTGAAAATGACTTCCACTTTCACCCCTTTTACCTTATATAGGTCAATTAAGGTGGGTTTATTGGTGGAATTTTATTCTTTTCATCTTATATTTTTCACTTGGGGCATCTTTTACATCACTTATCAAGAGCTAAATCACTAACTCCCTAGTAGAACATCATCATCCGTGATTTACCTCCCAAGGGGGCATCATCAGCATCAACATCAAAAACATATTAAGGTCAAAAAAAATATTTTCTTTGAAGCAATGCATTTCACACATCACTTCAAAGAGGGGAAAAATGTATATGTCTAAAAATGGTCATCAAGCTTGTTAATTAATTAAATATAAATTATTTAATTAATCCCCTAAAGTCATCTACATATAAATAAATTTAATTATTTATTTATATTGTTCACTTTTGTAAATTCTTCTACCTTAATTAAATAAATAACTTTATTTAATTATTATCATCTTCCATATTCCTCTTAATTAAATTAAATAAATTTTATAATTTATTTATATTAATTATCATGTTATTCTAAATTTGAATATTTGAATTCAAATAGTGGAATATTGCTTCAAACACTTTCTTCATCTAATAGTTAAATTAAATATTATAAATATTTAATTTAATATCTTTCCTCTCTCACACATAATTAAATATTTCTAAATATTTAATTATCTTCTAAATTCCTCTCGCACATAATTAAATATTTCTAAATATTTAATTATCTTCTAAATTCCTCTCACACATAATTAAATATTTTTAATATTTAATTACTTTCTAAATTCATCTTCACACATAATTAAATATTACTTATTTAATTATGTAAACTTCTAATTTCATCTTCACACATAATTAAATAAGTTTATTTATTTAATTATGAAATTCATTCTCAACTCATTCTTCGAATGTCAACTTTCCTTTTGGATCTAACTAAGAAAATTTGTGAAGAGGAAACCACCTATTTCTCTCTCAACTTTCAAAAATCCTTCACCGTTCATCTCAACAAGCTTGATCTAAACCGTTGATCATAACAGCCAATCAAATTCTTTCCAAAACTCTTTAAATACATGTGCAAATCCAAGCATTGGTTACACACGCACACATACGCAATTACACTAGCACTTTTGCATCTTCAGTATCTTTATCAATATCCATATCTTAGCAATAATTGTATCACAACAATAGCATAATCTTGCATTTTAGCATTAGTATGCATATTTAAATCTCATTCTCTAGTAGTCCATTTCATTGAGCTTGGTACATGAAATCTGAGAGCAACTCGAAACAACAAAACGCTGGAGATAGAGAGTAATAAGACGACTTCAAAGAATCTGCCATAAAGAGTTTGTTTAAATCTTCTTTTAGTTTCTTTGATATAAGGTTTTATTGATTGTGTTTTGAATTCATTAATTTTAACCATATTTTCATAAGCACAGTTACGCAAAGATGACATGTATTCAAAAGTCCCTTCTTATGAAGAAAAAGAAGAATTTGTAAAAGAAGAGTCACAAAAAGAGAGTGATGTTGATAAAGAAGAGAAACCATTAAACACTACTCCAAAATCATCACCCAAATTTATCAAAAGAGATCATTATTAGAAGAAAATTATTGGAAACAAATCTGATGGTGTCATGACAAGAAGAAAACTTGCACAAAAAGAACATGAAATATATTCTTTACATTATGAAATAAAGCCTAAATCTTATGAAGAAGCTACTAAGGATGAAAGCAAGATTGAAGCAATGAAAGAAGAAATTAGTCCAATAGAGAATATTCAAACTTGGGAACTTGTTCCTAGGCATATTGATAAGAATTTCATTGGCTCAAAATGGGTATTTAGGAATAAACTAAATGGAAATGGAATGATAACAAGAAATAAAGCTAGATTAGTCTGCAAGGGCTATGCTTAAGTTGAGGTTATATATTTTGATGAGACACTTGCACCTATAGCTAGAATTGAAGCTATTAGAAGGTTTCTTACATATTTAGTTTATAAAAAAATCAAAGTGTACTAGATGGATGTCAAGTTTTCATTTCTTAATGGCTATCTAGATGAGGAATTTTATATGGAGCAAACTAAAGGGATTATTATGACCAAAAAAAATATTATGTATATAGATTGAAAAAGGCTATGTATGGTTTTAAATAGGCCTATAGGGCTTGGTATTCTAGGTCGTACATATATTTCCAATAAAAAAGGTATAATAAATGTGTTGCTAACAATAATTTATATTTCAAAAGTGAAGTTGAACATATACTAGTTGTTATTGTCTATTTTAATGATATCATTTTTGGTAGCAACTATGATAGGATGTTGAAAGGTTTTTCTTTTGCAATACAGAAAGACTTTGAGATGTCCATTCTAGGATAACTAATAATTTTCCTTGGTTTACAAGTCAATCAATTAGATACAAGGATTTTCATCTTTCAAACTAATTATGTTCAAAGGAAATTGTGAAGAAATAAAAGATGGAAGATTACAAGCCAGTTAGCAAACTTATGGTCGTTAGTTGTAAGCTCAAAAAAGATGATGTGTATGATTCAGTAGATAAATAATTATACAAATCCATGATTGGAAGTCTCTTATATCTAATTGCAACAAGGCCTAATGTCATGAAATTTATTTTTATGGTTGCTAGATTTCAAGCTACTCCTAAGGAGACAAATGTCAAAGCTATGAAGAGGATTTTTATATACTTGAAGAGTACATTAGACTATGGTCTTTGGTATCTTGTTGGTGATGATTTAACTTTATCTGCATACACTGATGCAAATTGAATCGGTTGTGTGGATGATAGAAAGAGCACTAGTGGCATTGCATTCTTTCTAGGAGGTAGATTGGTAGCATGGTTAAGTAAGAAAAAGGAGAATTTATTTATCTACTACTAAAGTTGAATACATTGGTTTTATGGGCCAGTTATTATTTGCTATGATAATACCAGTGCAATAAATATCTCAAAAAATCATGTTATGCATTCTAAAACCAAGCACATATCCATTAAGTATCATTTTCTCATGGAAAAAGTTGTTGCAGAAGAAGTCAAATTAGAATATGTGGCTACAAAAGATCAATTGGAAGATATATTTACAAAACCCCTTCCAAAGGAGTCATTTGGACAACTGAGGGAAAAATTAGGACTTGTTCTTTCTCTTATCTCTCCTTGAATATAGAAAGTATTCATCCATGGAGAGCATAACAAATTAATTCATTATCCTTGGTCTATCCCTTTGTAATTGATGTCAAAGTGGGAGAGTATAGAAAATGAGAAAATTATGCAAAGGCTTTTGTAATTAGTGTTATATTCTTTTGTAATTGGCATCAAGGAGATAGTATAGTATGCAAGGTGTTGCTAAGGAGAACAATGAATGACAATGATCATTTTTATACTAGGAGAATATAAGAAAAATTGGTATGTAGGAAGAATGCAAGGTGAATGATGCAATTATATAGAAAGAGGGAGTATGAAATGTGTTTCCATTTTTTATATTTTTTTTAGTTGTTTCTATTTTCTAGTGTTGCCATCAATGACAAATGGGGAGATTTTTCAAATTTTTGTCATTGATGTCAATGGTCTAGCACAAAAAAATTGTTTGCACTTGTGTATAAATATGTATCCCTCTACATTTTCACACTTTTTTGGGCGCTCCCTGCTAAAATTAGGCTTCTTTTGTGCCTTATTTGGTCCTATTTTGTATCCAAAGCACTATTTAATGAACCTTTTCTAAGGATAATCCTGACACATATCTAATAACCAATCGTAATTTAATGATTTTTGATTGTATAGAATAGATTTAGTGATCTGGGGCTCATATGCTACCTTGGGCATATCGATCCCACCTAAGTTTTGTGGCCTAGTCCTAAATTTGACATTAATCTTAACCTTTCTTGAAATTTGTGCCCCAAGCTTAGCCTACTAGGACTCATACACCATAACTGGAATATGAGTCCTACTTAGCTTTGACCTATTTTAAATTCAAATTCTTGGTGAGATTTTATTCCTAGATCTGATGTTGGCTTGTAGTGTTGTAATTACGGGAAATTTTGCATAAACAAGTATAAATACAAGGTTATTTCACATATTTTCTCTTGGCGATTCATGTATTCAAGTATTCTAGAAACTTTATGATCACCAAAGCATTCAAGAGTTAACAAGAGCATTTAGGAGCATTCAAGAGTTGTTTATCAAGCATTTTGGAGATATATTTAAGATTCAAGCATCATTTCAAACTCATCATGCATCATTTTTTTTTATGAGCTAACATTTGTGATGTAGGTTTTTATGATTCAAGAAAGCATTCAAGTCAAGATCCATAACATACAATCAAGTGTCAAGATCTACATTCATGCTAGCCATTTCATACAAGATTATATCCTTCATATCAAAGGTTTGGTGAGTTGCAACATAGCATATTTTTTCATTCATCATTCCTTCTTTCTATTTCATTTCATTTCAAGGTTTGATTGCGAAAACAGGGTTTGACTAAGGCAAACCCCTATCCACTAACAAACCAAAATTTTTCCCTCTCTTTGATGTGTGATTTGTAGATTTAGGTTGAAGATACATTGAAGAGAAAGATTGGAGAAAGTTGTCAAAGTTGCAAAGTTGTCACCTTCCTTGCAAGATCACAGAAAGTCGCCTAAAGAGAAAAATTCAGAGTTTCAAATTCATAAATGGGAAGGGAGAGAAGTTATATAATATTACTAGAGAATACCAAATTTTCATATCAACCCTCATACTAGGACTAAATCGCCACTTGTGTCATATGATTCTTAGCATACGGGCATGTGCAGGATTATGATGGGCCAAAAAGTGGTGATATGATGGGTATGTGTAGGGTATGTGGCTGATAACCTTTTTTTACCCAAAATTGATGAAATGAAAAGGGTTTTTAAAGGAGATTATCAAATTTCCACCAATATAAATTATGCTTTACTTTGAATTTAATAAATAATTATTATTCATTTTCTATTTGAATTACAACCAAAGTCTTGATTGATAGGCTGATTGAAAAACATCAATAGCTTTCAAACAGTATCATAGTTTTTGAATCTGAAACATGTGTCACATTCTATGCTTCACATACTATGGGATTAAAAAAAAATGAATTTCATGAATTTTTTACCTAGTTAAGGTGGTCAGACATATGAGTTTTTTATATTTTTTAAAAATTTGTAATAAAAAATTCATAATTAATTATTTAAATGGAAAAAAATTACAAAAAAATATGCATCACATTTGGACATGAGTCTTCTACTTATATCTAAAATCTTGGGCTAAAGCATAGTAGTGGTTTATAATTATAAGGAGGAAGGAATTCTCATTTTTTTTGGTTTTCACTATTTCAAGGGGTTCAATCAAACTTATAGGTTTGGTTGAACCCTCTAAGATGTTCAACTAAACATATAAGTTCAGTTGAACCCCCTGTTCGACTGAGCCCATCAATGACCATAGGGAAAAGCATATTTTATTGGGTTCGATCGATTGGGGGTTCGGTCGAACCCCCTAAATTAGGAAAAATAATTTTTTTTTTTTACTATTGCACGCACTTCTCACAGTGACTTTTTCTATTGTGGAAAACATGAATGGTGAGCGAACGTGAACAGTGAAGGACAGTGAACCCAGGGGAAAATGTGCACCAGCTTGAAAGCCAAGTTCATCAACCTTGACCTCCACGGTGAGCACTAGGTTGGTGAACTTGAAATTGCATTTCAAACTGAATTTATTTTGAAAAAATTTTAAACCCTAAATGGAAAATTTGAAATGTGAAATGGTTGAAATTTATAGTAGATTTGAAATTGAAATTGCATTTTCTTGAAAATTTCTAAATCCTTTTCAATGAACTTAATATCTATTATGCTTTGATGAATGTTCATACCATGTTTCAAAGCTCCAATTTTAGCATAGGCAACAGTTGGTAATTCCATTTGCTTGAAATATTTTGCATACCCATTTTAGAAATTTGGCAAACAATTAACATGCTTTGTGTATGCTTCCACATTTTGCATACATTTCTACTAGGCACCTACCAATTGCATTTGCTTGAATGTTTCTAAAGCCTTACCTGTTAATAGATTTTTTTGAGGCATTATATCAAACACTTAACATGCCTTCCACATTTTGCATACATGTCTACTAAGGCACTTGCAATTGCAACTACAACATTTGGTAAAATTCCCCCTTGATGATTTGATTGATGTCCATACCCTGTCCAAAGCTCCCATTTTGGCACAAGCAGAGGGAAGGTTGTGGAATTTGGCTTTACAACTGCCAATTGCATTTGTTTGAAAGTTTATAAATCCTTTTCAACAAATCCATTTGCAAGGATAACATGATATTTTTTAAGTACAAGCTTAAGTTTAAATCTTGCAAGAAAACTAAATTGAAATCAAAATTATATGTTTGAGGCAATGCATATAATACACCCATACAAAATAGTACAAAAGAAAAAGAAAAAATGTAAACAATGCACTTGTAACCTATACTTGAGAGCATTAAAATTTTGAAATTAAACATAAAGAATAATACGATTTATAAATTAAATGCATGTCAAGGCTAAATTATATTTAATATAAAAAAAGACTATTTTAAAGTTTAAATTTATATTTTAATTTTAGGGTAAATATTTATGGTTGAATTTATGAATTAGAAATAGAAATTTTGAAAGGGCCCCACCCTTTTACAAAGACCAATAAAGAGACAATAAAGAGACAAAAAAGGATCAATCATATTTGCATGGAACAACAACAAGAAAAATATAGTTGTAAGTTAGAAAAATAACATCCAATTAGAATTACTCCACCAATAGTGGCAATGTATCTAATAAAGAGGGTCATTTTCCCAAAAACATTAGTAGATCTATCATTTCACAACAACTTGAATCCAAAATTCTTCAAGGAACTATATATTATTAAAAACCTTATCCTTTTCCATGAATGAACCTAGTTCCTTTCTAATGGAGTTTCCAAAATTGAGACCAAAGGGAATAAAGGGTTCCTATAATCTTCTAAACTTGAACCTTAGATTCATATTTTTAAATTATTAGAAGGAATACAAAAGCTGAATGTTTCAATTCAAGAGAATGGTAGAGGCAAAGAACTCCATCTAATCCATCTCTAACACATGATTCTTGTCTCTACCAATCTCCTCTAAATTTCTCTTGAAAAGACATTCTAAATTAGTCATGTCTACAAGAGGACCAACCACCCCTCGATTATTCCCAAAGGGAGATTCAACCAAATCCTAAGGTAAATAAGGCTCCATCTCATCCTTATGCATTTTGTTCAACCTTTCCTTCCTCTAAAATTCCTACACCTATAAAATACATAGCTAGACACATGACAATCTAGTGAAAACACAAGAAAATCCTATAGCATGGCATTTTGAACCTAAATAACCAAATTCAAAAATAATTTAATCTATAAGTATAAACAGTTTGATGGTAGAAACGTTATACATATAAAAATATGATAAATGTGTGATTATTTTTCTTTCCAATCTATAAATTTTTGATGTGCTTGGCTATATAATTGATATGATTCACTCATAATGTAATGATAAAAATTTAGTATGTATCAAAGAAATATTTCTGAGACATCAAGCTACCATTGTACATAACTCCCATGGAAATAAGAATATTATTTCATTTTAACTAAAGAAATTGTGTGTACTCTATCTTGAATTAATAATTAATTTTGAATTTTATACTTATAATTTAAAATAAAAGTGTCCTTTTTAACATGGAATAGATAGGTTAATTAATGAAATAAAATATGTTTTTATATTAAGAAAATTTACAAATATATGGAACTCATACATTGAGAAATTGACTAAGACAACCCTGTATGAAAATTAAGATGGGAATAATTTATATACCTTCTTTCAATAATTAACATTAGAAAGTAATACTTGGCTCATATTTTATAATCACACTAGAAACCAACAATGGAAGATTTAGAATCTCAACTAAGAATTCCACCTTATAGATAACATTCATGCTAGAAGCCAACAACTAAAGACCAAATTTCATAAATAAAGTTCATGTGTTATATATCATGCCTTTGAGGGATCCACAAGTACCATGAGCCTTCTTAAATCCTTCTCCATCTAAATGCATCCATTCCAAGACCATTGGGAGGTGGGTAGATCCCAAGTTCCTTAATTTCTTATAGGAATTTAATCAAGAGTAGGACATTGTAACTTTGGCATGTAAATTTAAATCTAAATGTGCATCCAAAAAATAAAAAGTCATAACTAAATTTAATTCAAAAAGTAGGCCATCTATGGCCTTCTTAAACTTCTATAACTAATTTTAAACACTCAAACAAATACATATATATGAATATATACTTCAATTATAAATTCTTGGAATATATCAATCCATCACAATTAAATTCTTAGACATCATGCATAATATTTTTGATGTATTCACAAAGCCACCTAGGGTCTCATAAGACTTGAGTAGGTGAATACCAATATGCATATCTAATGGTGGGTTAAATGGAGGAGGATCAGGAGTAAGTTCATATATATATCTATTACTTATTTTGCAATCCAATATATTGGTTGGAGAGGTTGCATTTGAATAGGAGTGAAGATAAGGTGTATTAAAATATGACTCACCATCTTCTCTATTCTTAGGATTTTAGAGTTTAAAAAAATATCCTTTGATGATCTCAACCAATCTTTGCTTCAACTTTCAAATCATCCACACAATCCTCCCTGAAATATTCAATATGTGAAACATAATTATGAGGAAGATACAAATAATCCTTGACATAGCTTTTTGTATCAAAGGATAATATGGTTCTATAATTTTAAACTATTTCCAATTTTGAAATCTAAATAAAATCAATAATCTATTTAATCGAACAATAATCATAATTTTAAAGCAAACATAAATTAATTGAATCTTTTTAAGGTGTCTTATTAGATTCTACTTACTCTAGAACTTAAATTTAAAAAACAACATTAAAATCCACAAAACAAATTTCAAAGACATAATAAATTATTACAATATTATTTAAGATTCTAATTGTAATGAACATGTTATAATAATAAATATTCAAATTTTAAATCTATGAAAATATATAACCAAATCATCCTTAGTTTTCATATATCATTTGTGATGAGAATGTTGAATATTATAGTTTTTTAGGTCAATCTTTAGGCACTAATTCACCATTGTTAAAATGATAGGACTTAGTTTATTCATTGTTTTTTTCATGATTATAATTTTTTTCAATTTCTATTAAACCAAACTCAAAATAATGGTATAGATTAATATTCTTGTCTTTATCCTACATTTGGGTCATGTTTGATTCTAGATTTATTATCATAATTAGAAGTTGTATAAATTGTTAAATTATATTTTTTTTAACATATATAAAATGTATGGTTGGATTAGTGAGATATTTATAACAAGTACATGCAATATGAAGTCAAACTTTATTAGATTTGATTCTTAATAAATTATTTTTAATGATTCAATTTATAGCTTTATGCAATCTATAAGTTTAAATAGTTTGATGGTATCTAAACTTTATCCATATAAAAATATGATAAATGTGTGATTATTTTGGCTATATAATTGAGATGATTCACTCATAATGTAATGATAAAATTCAACCTCATATGGAGGATTTTCTATTATCTTCCATTAAATTCATCCTCTTTATAGAGATTATTATGGAATATTGATATTCTAGTGTGAATTCTTAATTTTAGAAACATCTTCCATTAAATTTTAGAACTATTTTAGATTATGTTTTAAATTTAAATTTTAGAAATATTTTATCTCTCCCACTCCCCCCCCCTCTCTCTCTCAAGTCTCTACCTCCTACCCACTCTCCCTCTCTCCTCTACCCTTAACCCTTAAACCCTAAACCCTTGTACACCCTACCCTTTATCTCTCTCCCACTCCCCCCCTCTCTCTCAAATCTATCCCTTCTACCCCCTCTCCCTCTCTCCCCTCTACCCTTAAACCTTAAACCCCACCATTTATCTCTCTCCCACTTCCCCCTCTCTCTCTCAAGTCTCTCCCTCCTACCCCCTCTCCCTCTCTCCCCTCTACCCTTAACCCTTAAACCATACCCTTTATCTCTCTCCCAATCCCCTCCTCTCTCTCTCTCTCAAGTCTCTCCCTCCTACCCATTCTCCCTCTCTCCTCCACCCTTAACCCTAAAACCCTAAACCCTTGTAACCCCTACCCTTTATCTCTCTCACACACCCCTCCTCTCTCTCAAGTCTATCCCTCCTACCCCCTCTCCCTCTCTCCCCTCTACCATTAAACCTTAA